>VTPC01007538.1:0-64884 GCA_011009095.1 Ignelater luminosus
TAATTTGAAGATTCAAGAAGCAATTATTAGAAAACTAATCAACAGATTTTGAGAAAATTTATATGATTGAGTAGGGCTATTTAAAATTATATAAAGGGGTTGTTGTAGATTACACAGGGGTGGATTTGGGGTATGAGTTTTTTTATCAAAACGGGTCCCCTACAAAATCAAAATTAACCTGTTTGGCAATTTTCTAAAAATTCATTTTGTGACGACTTTTTGGAAAGTTTTGTTGAATACAATAACGTGGTGCTTGTAATGCTAGTGGGTCAGTTCATTGACAACCACAATAAGTTTTACTGAGTTTAACGATGCCTATTCCTCCTTAATATTTCAAGTTTTAGTTGTACCATGTTTTTCAGGCAAAACCGACTTTCTGCGTTTGTACGTTTTGATTGTGTGAAAATGACTTTCAGAACAGTTATTAGCTACCTGTAGGCTTTTTTGTCGTATTTCGGCGAGGCCTAAATTCAAGTTTCAGGACGAGCCTTGAAAAGTATAAATATCGCTTAGGTCGATCGAGTTTTTCAGGCCGTTCGAGATTTTGGACTGGTCGGGTTTCGAGTCGATTTGATTTTTTTGGATCTATAAACAATGTTACAATATCGAAATGCGGGTATATTAATCATGAGAAAAAGGAAGACAAGGTCTGCATTAAATTGTTGGACTAAGAGAAGTGATTTTGAAAATTATATTGAAAGATTTAAAGATAGAGTCTTTAAAGAAGCCTTCAAATGATGCTCAAAGGATGCTAAGACTTCCTTTGTTTCTATAAGAATGATGGAAGTGAATTTACCGTCTTCAATTAATAACATTTGAATAATACCTATGGTATCGTCTTGTTGCCATAACATTGATTTCGTCTAATCACAAGGCGACTGTACTATTGCCTACTGTTGTCTTCATAACTGCCAGTAGAGAATTAACATTTTTCGCTCTTTGATTTGTCGTTTCTTGATTCTGGCACCAGTATGCATTGTACAGTCTACGCATTATTAAAAGAGAGTCGAGCTGCAGCATATCTGGTAGTTAGATTCCAAGGTTGACTGTTACAAGATAAGTCAATACATCTATGAAATTAGGGCAATGGTTGATGTTTGTAGATTTAGTGTTTTTCCAAAAAATATGAAAAATAGACTATACGTACTGTTATGATATGGAGATCTCTTTTTCTCAGGGTCCTTATTTTTCATCGTGTGGTTCTTAATTTTTTTTATTAAAACGCTATTTTTTCTAGACAATATTAATTTTTTTATTTTTACTTTCCTTACATTTATCAAACAAAAAACAAAATTTTTTTTTATACTCTCTTTTTTTATCATTTTCAAATATCACTACATTTTTAATATCATCACATTTTCCCTCCATATTAATATAAATTTTAAGCGTTTTATACTATAGCTTAAATTTTGATTAATATTAACTAAAATATACTCAGTTGTGAATTCCATTACAATTTGATCTTTGTTTCTTTTATTTGTCTTATGTAATATAATAGATATTGTTTTGTTTCATGATATACATAATCATTTTTTTTTAAATGATGTTTTATTTTATGTTTTTATTCTAACCTTAATTATTTGAATTGACGGTCTTGCACTTTGATATTTGTCGAACGTCATTTTGACATTAGGCAACTGTCATTCATTCATTTTTTTTCTGACATTAGTTAATTGTCATTTTTGACATTTGTTAATTGTCACTTTGACATTACATTATTTCAACAGAATAACAATTTAAAATTTTATAAGTTTAGTTAGCATTATTAACATTTTATACAGGATTTTTTTTATTGTTTTTTTTAACTCAATATTCGATATTTTCATTTTATTTCACATTTCCTTCCTATTTCTCCCTTATTTTCCTCTATTTTCCAACTAGCTTTCATTCATGCTGCATTCATACAAATCATTTTCTACAACTTCTTAAGAAATTGCAAAAATTATTTTCTCTAGTAGTAACGTTTTCGTCATATAACTTAACTCCCTGCCTCATTTATCTACTTCAATATCATATTTTATCTTTACTTATTCATATTAAGGATCATATTTTGACCTTTTCTTTTAATATTATCAATCATATCATTAATTATTTATTATTATTATCATTATTATTCTACTAACTTCATATTCAAATCTTCATAATTATCATCATTTTAATAATACTTCATTAATAATTATTTAACTCATTATGATTATCTTTAACACATTCATTCAAGCATCATTCATACCTTCTTGTCAAACCTAATATAAAATATTACTTATTCTTCTTTGGTTATTTTTGTCAACATTGGCTTCTAATTTTTACTTTAACATTCTCTTGTAGCATTTATTCTAGTTCTTTGATTTTCTTTCTTTTTCTGTATTTGTAATTTCTTTGTTTCTCTCTGACTCCTGATAGTAAATTCCTTAAATGTTTTTTCATTATCATTTTATATTTTTCCATCCTTATTTTGGATTTACTATCTTTCTTAAATATTTTATACCTCGATTCCTTATTTTTCTTTCTAGTCTTATTTTTAGATTTTCTTTTGACTTTGATCCCCTCCAACCTTTTATTTTCCATTGTCATCTTCATTTTGTTTCTTCTTTCCGTTTTTCTTACTTTTCTTAGTTTATTCTGCCAGTTAATAGTACATTTCAATTTTCCTTCATTATTATTATTATTTTGATAAAATTGTTCTTTTTGGTAATTAGTCTTTATCTTATTTTTCAGATTTTCATCTCTGATTGGTGAACTGTTAATTCTTTCTTTTGGATTTATTCGTTTGTGGTTTACTGAGAATTTTGCCATATTTTGAATCCCGCTATCTAATATACAATAATGACTTGGTCCATGATTACCTGCTGTTGATTTCTCTTCAACATCTTTGTTTATTTTTTCTAATTCTATTTTCACATTCTGCTGGTAGTTTCCTTGTGCTTTTTCTCGCTCCTTAATTTTCTCATTTATATCTGCATCCCTTATTTGTAACAAGTTGATAATTTCTTCTTGGTGTCTTTCTATTTTCCTACGCATTTCATTCTGACATTCATCTATCTTATTATTTACCTCTTCTTGTATTTCACCTCTCATGTTTTTAACAATATTATCCCATCTATTCTCATGATCTTCAAATTTTCTTTTAATTTCTTCAAATCTTTTCTCTTGATTATGATTGATTTCTTCAAATCTTTTAGTATTATCTTGTTTAATCTTTTCTAATCTTTTAGTTTGGTCTTCAAATCTTTTAGTTTGGTCTTCAAATCTTTTATCTTGGTCTTGTTTCATTTCTATTAATATTTTAAGTAAATCTGGTTGTTGTTGTCTTATTTCTTTTTGCTCTTTATCTCCCTTTTCAACAGCTCCCATGGTCTCCTCCATACTTGTACTTTCTTCTTCCATCTGTTCAATTTCAATATTTCCTTTCTCTCTTTTGTCCCTTTTTCTACTATCTACCGATTTACCTCGCTTTGACATCTTTCCACTACCAACAGACAACTAACAAAATGATAATTATGTCTTTTATTTAACTTGCCCTACCACATTGGGACGCCAATTTTTTTATGTTGTGATATGGAGAGCTCTTTTTCTCAGGGTCCTTATTTTTCTTTGTGTGGTTCTTAATTTTTTTATTAAAACGCTATTTTCTTGACAATATTAATTTTTTTATTTTTACTGTCCTTACATTTATCAAACAAAAAACAAAGTTTTTTTTTATACTCTCTTTTTTTATCATTTTCAAATATCACTACATTTTTAATATCATCACAATATACATATTCGGGGAAAGGTCCTGGTCTAGAGATTCTTTTCTTTTTCACTGTATTCAATGCAGTATGTGTGTAGCATTTTCTATTAGTGATCTACGCCGTTAATTATTGTCTGCCCTACTTACATCTTGCTGATAAATCGGTGACAGTTATTTTGTTTTCAACTCACAGACATTGTATCGTTCTTTAAAATGATATGTTCCGATTAAGGTGTGAAAGTTAGTCACGCCTCTAATAGAGCACGCTATTTTTATAACCATCCAATAGCTTTCCGCTTCTGGAAAGTTTCTCTGTATCTATTTTGCATTTTTCTCAAACTGGAAAATATATTACAGTTAGACTGTAAAAAAAAACTGAAAAAAAGAATTTACAATCAAATAAAATTATCATGTTAGTTCAGTTCAGTCCCTGCTAGAGATTGTATATCTGTTAATCTTTATATTGTTTTCTCAATCAATTGTAGCATTTTTACTTTGTAGTACATCCTTTAGTTTAAAATTAACACGTACAACCTATGTACTTCGTTGCAATCTGTCGTAGACATCCTCGCAATGACTTTTATGTGTAATTTCAACATTCAATAAACAGACAAACCCACATTTCCTTTTTCTATATTAGAAAACTTTTATTGCATTTTAGAAAAGATTTCAACTTGGTGTGAACCTATGATTGATTGATGGTTGGCGGTGATTTTCGTTCACGGTAAATAACCACACCTAATAAATTCATGACGTCACGCTTTTCACTCGTCTGCGGTCTCATCATTCAAGAATCAGCCACGCTTCACTTCATTTAAAGTTCCACATAATATGTCTTTTACTTAACCTCAAAAAAAAAACAATGAATACATTCATTGCCATTTTGCCTTGCCCGGTAACATCCCTTTAAAATTTGTATCTAGCTGAAATAATATTTTAAGATTCTAATAATAAAATAATGATAATAATGCACTTGTCGAAAGTGAATGCCTACCTACTTGACCGTGACTTAAGCTAATGATGGTGATGCCATTGTCCCTGCCTTTTAGAATACAAATGCCGCTTATAGAACAATATAATAGGCCTTTGTACACCTATGACAAGCTTTTATAACATATCTACACTGCATTTCACAAGTATTCAGTTGATGGAAAAAAGAAAAATAAATTTAAAAAATAAATTCCAACATCCATTAGATCTTGTAAGTTTTAAACTATACTAAAGTTAATCACTGTAAGTCGTTAATGACCAATAAGTTAAAAAATTCAAAAAATCCGATCCGGTAATTTTGTGAAACCTATTTTTGGGCGGACCCGGGCCACTGGTTAATTACACGGGGGACTTGGAAAAAAAAACGAACTTCAGGCTTTTCTGGCTGACAGATGATGTCCTCCGGCGGTTATTAGAATATAAATTACTAATTTTACAAAAAAGTAGGAGCTATTTTTGCAAAGCTTTTAACAAATATCATATTAATCTTTTTCAAATGAACATAAAAGAATTTCGAAAACAATATTTTAATTTAGAGAACATTAAAAAACCGTTAGTCCAGTAAAAATAATAATGAAATATAAGTAGTGTTTGCATGATTAATTTAGTAATTGCTTGACGGTATTGTGTTGTAACTTATGTACATGTGAGATTGTATGTTATGTATTACCTTCTGTCATTTTAATATCTTATGTTGAAGTTTATTAAAATTAATAATACAGTTGCAGCAAATATAACCTAATTCTAGATTCTATCGTTACTTCTTATTCTTTTAATTCAATTTTTAAAAGTTTTAAAGTTTTCAAGACGCAAAAATAATAAAAAAGAAATCAGAGCTAGCTCTCAATTTATTACAACTGTCCATTTGCGTAATTTGCCTGCCAAAACCGATTTGCAATTTTTACTTTAATTACAATGGTTAATCTATGGTTTGAGGGTCTTTGAGTGCAACTTTTAAAAGCCGTTTTAATTTTAGTTATAGAAACATATTTCAATGTAGCATTTAATATCATTTGAGCGTAAGAAAAGGTAATCGGAGTAGGCTTTGATTATCTAGTTAATCAGACCAAAGTTATTAGGGGCCCAAGAGTCACAAACACTACATATGATTATTTAGGTATATGAGGCATTTGTGTTCACGTTAAAGTTGTACCTTGTTTCACAAAGTTTTGTTTTTAATTATCTTCTATAGATACAGTCCAATCCATGGCTTATCTACATACTTCATTTTCAAATGAAACACTTTACGCTACTGAACAGTTTACATATGTTAATGATTACATTGATTCTAAATCAACACAAATCGGAATCAACTGGTGAAATATACTTATACGTAATTTCAAATTAAGAGGTGTTCCAGCTTCCTGCGTACATTGTAAAATGGGTTCACATAAGTGGAAAAACAGAAAACACAAACTATCCAAAAAACCAACAACGGGTAAGAGAAACAATTGTTCAGTGTCAAAAATGACCTCTTTGTCAACATATAGCAATATTGAATTTATTGAACCAAATATCCAATTTGTCTTACTCCCTTAATTAATGTACAACAGCGATCTTATAGGGATGAAATTTCATTTTGTGCAATACTTTTTGGTCTTGTTGAGTATTTTCAAAATTTCGCAACAACAGCCAAGATACAGAAAATGTTTCCATTTGTCTTTAAGTGGTGAGCAAGACTAACGTTATTGAGCTACAGAATTCCTTGTGAATCCATGAAAGACCCTTACTCTTTCCGAAGATTACTATCTGATATAAAGTTTCTTTCTTCAGAATTATCGGGCCATATCTTTGCGAAAAAAAGCAGTGCAATACTTAATAACACTAAGATCACAGAAATACACAGTAATGCTTGAAATCTTTTTGCTACCTCAAGTGAAAGATGGACATCTACACAGCTTTTGATTTCAGCAAAATAGAGTAATAGGACATACAGCCAGAGCTTGTAATAACGCTCTTGAGACAAATTATTCAGCAATGCTTGGCTTTATGCAATGGTAATTTTAATTAGCATTATATTCCCGACCCAGACTTTTTCCTCTGGGGATGCCTAAAAAGCGGGGTGATACTTATATAAACTACAAACTCTAAAGAAACTTAAAAAAAGAAGTTTTAATAAAACCTGAATCACTCGACCAGTACTTTCCAGACTTACGCTCTCCTTCTAAATCTGGATAAATGTACACCCTATCTTTAATTAATTATCACTTATCAGGTGAACAGTGCCACAAAAAATATCATATTTGTTCTAATTCTTAGAAGGCCGCAACTCTTCTTACTCGTTTCATCGATGAAAATCATAAACCAGCACATGACGCTAATTTTTGTAAAATAAAAAAAATAAAAATAAGAGTCGACAATTTACAACCTTCTGACTGTTTAAGATTATTATCCGCAGATAACTAAATCATTTCATTGGTAGGTCTTTTTGTAAGAAGATCGAGAAAAAATAGAAAATGGCTTGGGAAGCTTCGCCAGAAATGAGCAAAAAAAGAACAACTAAGCTACAGTACAGTGTAGACAAAAAATACAAAGCATCTTTGTAACTAAGATGAGGTTGACAAGAAAGCCTGCAGGGTGGAGGTAAAATCGTAGAAAGTAGCGAACCAATAAAATACTTATAGGGTTGGTGATTAAAAAAAGATTGTTACTCATAAAGCATTATAGAGAGCTAAGGAAGAATGCTCAACAGAGCAAATAGGGCAACCATAGTATGTGAAAAAAACCGAGTTGCAGAAGCTTATAGAACAACCGTAACAGAAATACTAACAGTGGTGACAGATATCAGAGATCAGAGGTTGTCTAAAAGTTTATGAGTGTAGATTCTTATTTGAGGTGTTAATTGGGCTATTGCCACACTCAGTTGCGATATTTTGTCGCGACGTTTCGGAAGTTGACTCTGCTTTCGTCTTCAGGCGTTCGACCTGAGAAGGGCGGTTTGATTAATTATTTCTGAGCTCATGGCGTGTGTGAATGTGTCGCCAACAGGCACTGTATTCTCTGTTTGTTCATGACAATTTGTTTCACTATTATCGCAGCCATGCTAACTTCCAATAGTTGGTGTTTTTTCTATAAAATATTTAATGTTCTACAATATTTCTTTGGTTTCCTGGCAATCACGCCCCTCCAAAAATAGTTCGCCCAACACTTTGAAAATTGCTGCTATAGACAATTTCTAAAGTCACTCATGTTTTCAAATATTTGTTAAGAATATCACATTCTTTAGTAATGGTGGAAAACATAGAAAAATAGTGGAAAAGCCATCTCATGCACACGTCAAAGAGACGGCTAAGGTGTATTGCTCCGTTCTGAAGTACAAATGGAACCACGACAAAGGCAGATCTGGACGCATCTGATCCTAAATCTTTTCATTTGATGTTTTGGTAATATAATGGAAGGTCATCATCATCAAGGCATCACTGGGTGGCTTGAAAATGGAGTATAAAATGTGATCTAGAAAGAAAAATTGCATTGAATGTTTTGTTGATGAATCCGCCATAAAACCGAGATTGAACCAGGTTCTAAAAGTAACAAATTATGTCGGTCTCTAAATGAGACTATTTTTAAAAATATAGAAAAGAAACAATCATCCAGCTGTTTAGTTGTATGATTTTCTAATCTCTTTGTTTTTCGGTTCACTAATGATTGTAATAGCAATAGATACTGCTTTACTTGTTTATTGAGCAAGAAAAAGCTCTCACGCTATATCTGTGTTTTTGCCACTGTAAGATGATAGAAAGCAGATCTTACCATTCGAGAAATGTATCAAACTGAGAATGCAGATATTGAGTCAAGATTTTCTCAACGACTGAACTCCAAAAGACATTCATAGAGGATGATAAAGCTCTGATGCTAGAAGTCTTCGTACCAAATAGGAATAAGGATATGTAAAGATTGGCAGGGGAATTTGGTCATTCTTGAATAACCAACCATACAGCTGCAGTTTGATCAACTTGATTTCATATAAAGACTCTCACCAGCGGCTTTGTACAAACTCAATCATCTACTGATAATAGTCTTTAGACTGAACCATGCCCATTTTGAAATAATATTAAAAATTCAGAATTTGTTTTAGTTGATCTTCATTCTGAATAGCTACAGCACATTAGAGTTCTGTCCACAGCCTATACAGTGTGTGTATGTAAATAAATAACATCGATACATTCTATTTTTTGTTCTTATTTTCTATTAACATCGGTGCATACACCCCTCTTTTGACTAATACTAAACACGATTTTACCATTGTTCAGACAGACAGACTTTCATAAAAAAATTATTAAATGTAACTTAACAAAATCTATTGCAAATTGGCGGTTTAATAAAAATAAAGTTTTTAAAACACAACGCTCGTGTTGTGTAACTCGCTCAGTTTTATGTTTTTGGCACACTGGGAAAGATTTGTACGTAGATATAACCAAAAGAAAATATATTCTCAATCAAAGGTTTATCAATATTCATCTATTGAACATGTTTGTTAGTACTATGAGATTCTGATCATTAAATAATGTATCAGTGTTTAATGTTATGCTACACGTTGTTAATACAAAGAAAAAATCCAAAGCGATATTAAGCAAAAAGTTCATTACATTAATAAAACGATTTTTACTGTAATAAGCACAATTCACAAATGCAATGAATGTGTTAATTATTATTATTAAATTAATAACCACTTTTATTAATGTTATTAACTGATTAATTACATAAATGTAAGGCTTTACATTTACATAATGAATTTGTTCAGTTCGTTTATGCACAACTGTACTCTGACGTTATAAATTTATTAATTATATTAATGTACGACTTTACATTTGATAATAAATTAGTTCTTTACATTTACTTAAAAAGCAATAAAATTAATAGCGTATATGATCTCCCATCGTCCTTGACACTTCAGTATAACATCTTCGCATGCTTCAAATTAAATTTTTAATTACCTCTTAGGAAATTTGTTGCCACTGTTGTAGTAAAACTTCTAACAGTTCATTCAATTTTTTTCAAGATAATCCGAAAGGTGCCCGACTGGATTGATATCAGGGCTGTTAGCTGGCTATTCCATTACTTCACTATTATCATGATGGAAAATACAATCCACACATGTTTCTTCAATTAATGGGGCCACGTTGACGAAGGATATTATTTAGATAGCCTTCCGCAATCAAAAAACCGTTTATCACTATCAAGTTTATGCAAACGTTTAAGGTTATGCCCGCTTGTACCATAACCAATCTACCACCAGAATGTAATGTTTCTTAAACAACTTTGTCCAAATATCTTTCACCATGTTTCTCCACACCCTCACACGGCTAGCACAGTGACTCAGATGCATTAAAAAACATGACTCTGTTCCAGTTAGCAAATTCTAATCTACCTGTTGACCAGACACTCGTATCAGTAGCATCAACCAGACGCAGATAGATGTTACGAGCAGTGTTTGTTCAATAGCGCAAGGCCCAAAGACGCATAAGTCGGCCTATTCGTGGGTAGGTTTTGCGTTGACATTAAGAATATTACCTTCTTCATAAAGTTTCTACTTCCAAATATATGATCCAAACCATTCAAATAACGAATTGACTAACATTTAAAATATGGACAATGTTTCGCTGTAAAAGCCTTCTTCAAGCAAAGTAACCTCTCTGGCTACTTCAGCTCCGTTGATTTAACTCTTTGCAACTACTTCTTTACCAAGAATATCAAAAGCTGTTGTTGATGTTTGTTTTTGGTAAATTTTCAAAACAAGTTAAATTACGAAGACGAAGTCGGAATTGTTAAATTTTTGTTTTATACTTGTTTTAATGACTATAAACATCAATATACTGTATTTCGTTTTAAGAATTAATGATGATGGTAACTAGCTGTACCTAACGTATCATAATTTCGTTATTTTTTTCCTTAGTTTAAAATGTTTTGAGCAGTTTATACATTTACAGAATTAAACGTTCTTTTACAGACAAAACAAATCACTGTAAAATAAGAGTAAACTTTATTTCACCTGACAAAGCACAAACACCGAAAAAGAACATTTTTGCAACCACTAGTACTTTTCAATTTTTAATATCTAGGTATTCGAAGGGCACACGTCCAAAAAGTGCTAATTTCATTTTATTTAATTTCTTACTGATATTGCCTTGTGGTAGCATTTCCAATGTACTTTATGATCATATATGCGGAAATTTCCAAATCAACCCGGTGTTTTAATGATTTTCAGTCTTTTTAAATCAATTCATTTAAAAAACACCAGGTTTCAAACATACTTTTTCGTTTTTTCGCAAAATAACCTTTTGTGGCTTGGCTGTTTTTGTACCTGTAGCCTTCATTTGTTTTTATACGTCAGTTAGCATGCAGCAAAAAATAAATACGTGTTTGATCTTATAGAAAATTGAAGGCGATACGGAGTGAACAACTCTGTGTAGCTTATTCAACGAACAAATTTATTGTAGCAATAAACGAAATCATTGTCATAAAACTACTTAATTAATATTATGAACGTTGAACAACTGCATGCTGATGAAGGCTTCGTATTAATAATAATAAACACGGTTGGTTGTTTTAATGAACAGCATGTTGTTGATACAACTTTTAAACTTATTGTTAGTAAAACCGTATCTTGTAAAATAGTAAAAAAAAGTTCATATATTTAAGGAATGATTTTAAAACAATTAATGCACAACTTCATTACTATTATTAAAATCGGCGATATTTTAATAAACAATTCATAACAATAACAAATTTCTGTTCAAAGACAGTAGTTATCGGTCAATAATCATTGTTTATTAATATCACGAACGATATCTTTTCAGGGCAAGAAATTTGTAAAGCTGACATTTTTTGCTGAAACAGCATTTCCCCAGATTTTTATCGAAAGATTAAATGCTACCTAAAAATGTTTTTTTTTTAATAATTCTTAATTATAACTAGAAATTCATGATCAATTGGTATCGAGTTTCGTATATTTTATTTCATAGATCTGCTATCCTACTTTTTGTAGAGAGAAACAATCTGGTATGGATTTTTCACAGAATTAACTTGTATAGTAAAACCAGAGGAATTTGTCCAGAATGTCGTAAAAATGTTGTTGTTCTTTTCTTTCCAGAACAGCGGCTCAAAATCAGAAAAGAATAGATAATGTTATACATATACCCTCATAAAAAACGGACGTTCATTGAATATGTCAGTTTATCTGCCGTTTCTCTTTCGTACATCGGTGTTTTTCAAACAATTTCTTAAAAGATATGCAATTTTAATAGAATGTGTTCACTTTTAAAACAGACACTATAACAAGCTATTGCACAAGTCAAGATTTTTTTGATAAATAGGTAATAATAAATGAGAACAATTATAATAATAAATACAATTTAATTAGTCGAGTTTATAATAATAAGTGATTAAATTACACCATAAAATTAATCTTCTGATTTAGAAGGACTCAGCTTTACTAAGTAAGCAGTAATTGCCGTTCCACTTAGATTTAGACACTTTTTATTAATGTTAACTCACCTCAGCTTGCAATATGATTTATCGTAATAAAAGTTAGTTGGATACCAATTTATTTTTAATTTTCTATATTTAATTAGAATTATTAGAGAGTTTAAAACTAATTTTAAAATATTTTAGATTCGTTTGAAGAATTAATTTAAGTGTCGCCAATTGATTTCTCAATGCTATTTACGTTCTACTGTTATACTCTTAAAACTACCTGGATATACTGCGAAATATACGTAAGTTAAGGGACAAAATAAATCACACAGTCTATTCTAATTCCGTGAGTAAAACAACCCATTGTACAATTATTTTGAGTGAATAAGATGCTCATTAGTAATCGTTAGTTAGTTGTGAGGAAGATGATCATTTTATTTACTTAAAATAATTGTACAACAGCCTGTTTTCCTCAAGAACAGTCCTCTGGTTTTACCATATAAACAAACTTGCAATTGTAACGTTATCAGTTATCAGAGGTTGTAGTTGCCCAGTTCCAAGGTCAAGACATGGGGCTGTTCTAGGAACTTGTAAATGTACACAGGTATTGAACCCTTAACGGTATTTTAAATTGGTAGCTGAAAGCTTTGCATATGGTAGCTAATCTGCGGTCTCAACGACTTTTGTATTGTATAAACTGCCTATCACCCATCATGGGAGATGGTTTTATGGCTGTACGACGCGACATGAAAGTCAAATTGAAAAGTAAACAAGCCATTCTGGAAAAGAAAAATGAATAATCAGAAGGTACCTAACTGTTAAAATACTTTTGAAGTTAAGTGGTA
Organism: Ignelater luminosus; assembly: GCA_011009095.1. NCBI lineage: Eukaryota > Metazoa > Arthropoda > Insecta > Coleoptera > Elateridae > Ignelater > Ignelater luminosus. The sequence goes on from VTPC01007538.1 coordinate 12,979, forward strand.
TTGCTATTAAGCTGCTCGTTACACTTAAATGATTTTTAAGAGGGAACAGACATTTTAGATTGACTAGAAAAATTTAATGCTGAGAGATTTCTGACCTTCAACAATGAAGGTTTTAGTAAAAGAAATTTTAAATCCTGTGTGCGCCTGTATAACTCTTTGAAGATTAGATTGGTTGTATAGCTATTTATTTTAAAAATACTCTAGAAGCCTTTTCAGCTTACATTTTCTTAACAAGAGTAAAGTAAATTGAATTTTTTCTCACGTTCTAGAGACACTAAAAGTTAGTAAAGAAATCAACTTTACTATTGTAGACATTTTTAAAACGCAGAAGGGGGTATACAAACAGTTTCTGTATCCCGCTAATTTTTCTACCTTATTTCTTATAGGATTTGTTTCAAATTTTCATAAATGAATCCATGGTTTTGCTTTTTTAAATAATAAATTCCTTAACAGGCAGAGTTTTCTTTTGATACAATAAAACAATTGCTGCCATGGATTGAATGGGTTGTTGACTTCAAGATTCACTATGCAAGTTATTTACTAGTTAACTCTCCATGCTATTGTTCTTTGAGAAAACAGAATTCATATAGTATACTTGTGTATCGATCTGCTTACTTTGACCGTTCGATCGAACCCATTGCATCCGTGTTCTAACTAGACAGAAAGAAAGGTTTAAATATACTTTCTCAATGTGTAGTCCTGGAATCTTGAATAAGGTCTGTAGAAAGATCAAACTTGAGCATCTAAGATCAAGACATTTGACACCATCCATGGTTTGAGATATTTCTTATTAAATCTTGCAAACACAAAATGATGGTACTACCAGTGGTTTAGTTCAAATTGAAAGGGCTATCCCAGAAAAATATCTAAGAGGACCTAGATGACATTAGTTAACAATTTTTATAGAAATATGCATGGTTAAGATTTACTGATCCCCATTATTACAGCAGACTTAAGCTCCTTGGACGTCAACATGCAAATAGTAGACTGTGTCTCTTCTTTTTCAAAGAAGATTTTAAATTCAGTTCCTCCTAATTCACTTCGTTCTGGATAATTTCAGTTTTTGTATCATTATATAAAAGTATACAAGGCACGACAATACATTTTTGCTTTTTCCAAATTCTTTCCGGCTTTCAGAACCTAACATTTTCTCTTCAGTATTTTATCATTCTGTGTAATAGTGCGAAGCATTCTTCTATTACTTTTATATTTGGAAATTTCTCAAACTTCCATAGTTCCAGATTAGAAACTTCTATTTATTTCGCTAATAATATCAAAATGATTGTGTTATTGGTAATCTATGGTTGTCATTGTAATATATGAGAATACAATTGATTGTTCGAAATAAAAGACAGTTTTGTAATTTTTCTAATTTGTCTATCTAAATTTAATTTATGCGCAATATAACAGATTTACGTATTTTTATATCAACATAAATTTCATTATTTGTTATTAATTCTATAATTCAGAAAACCTTTTTAGATCTGACTAAATCAATTTCCTAAATTTTTGTTGAAATACATATGCATAAAAGGTGTATCAAGATTTTATTGCTGTTTTCTATTAAGAAGGTATAAATATTTCAGTTTAAATTTTATTTATATAAGTTACGTTTATTATTAGTTTTTGTATAAACGCAAAAGTCAATTTTGAATATTCTTTCCTTCTGTCTTACATCAACAACAATCAAGACTGGATGTATAATATAAAAAAATGAGTGGAAACTGACATTGTAAGATATTACTTTTCTGTATACAAGAATTAAAAAAATCCATAACGAAATAACAAAATGTGCTGCGGGGTCAGTTGGCTGCATGTGCAGGCAGGGTATTTTAATTGTAAACTATTAATGTGGCCAGCCTGGTCGTCATATATTACAGGGGCCCTCGGGCTTGGCGCGGACCCCTGCTGCGAGTTCCCAATGACCATACCATCTCACACACACATCCACACACAGGGGCATTTTTTATATTCTTTTTCTTTTCTAAAACCGAACGATTTTTTTGATATGTAATTTTTCCCTTTTCAAATTACGAAAAATTGAAGAAGAAAAAAAAGTGAATTATAAATGAGGGAACTTTACAATTAATGTGAGTGTATAATAAAATGGATAAGAATTTATACGGCGTTAAATTATGTGTATTTCGCGAACGTTCGTTTGCATGTTAAGGTGTAATACCGAGCTTAAAATACGAAACAATATGACAAATGCAACGTCGGTAACGAGAAGTATCGTGTTGCATTTATGAGTTTGCCTTTATATATTGTTTATTTGTTTCTAGGTTCGCGTTTTCTTTACGTTAACACAAATTTATGCAAGAAAAAATACTTATGGTTATGAGTAAGTTAGTGTAACCGTTAATATTTAAATGCCATTATTTGCTGCGCTTTACATAAAAAGGAAATTAAATAAATCTATTACTCTATAATACATAACATAATAAGCAACATATTTACTGTATGTTGTAGTTGAAATCTAATCCACGAAAATTGGCCAAGTAAAACTATAAGCTAGCATTTTCTAGGTATTAACATTCTCCTCAAAAAAGATATTGATATATTATTGGAGAAAAACATAACCGTGAAACATATCATCAGATACAATAATAAATGTTTCAAATCTTTAAATTTGGCTACGTTGGTTGTAGCTGATGATCACCTTTTCTTCGGCCATTTTAATAAATTTTGAAAAAATCTAGGGTCATCTCTTGGTTGATGATTTTCCCCTATAACAACTGGTGACTCGAAGTCGATTTTTAGCTTGATAATAATGCAGAATTTGATGGAATCAAAATAGCTAACTATTATAGCCAGAGCCGCCGCGTGCTGGTTGTTCACCATGCAAGAACGGCAAATCAAAATGGCGACATTTTTTGAACCCAAAGGTCGGTTTTTCAAAGTTTACTGCAAAGACGGCCCTAATTATAGCACGTAGCACCAAATCAAACTGAACAAAGTAATTCATCAAAAGTTATCTCACACAAAGTCAAAGACAGTATAACGACTAGAAGTGGTCTTGACTTTGTACCACATCATTCCGGTAATGGAGTCGTAACGAGGATGGGGACAATAGTGATAGATCAGAAAAAGTAAGACGATGTCGTAAAGAAGAAATGGTAAGGAAAGCAAAACAAACATAAAAAAATCTGAGGTCTAGTTAGAATGAAAAAAGAGACAAAGCATTTACTTCCACCTACTTGTAATTTGTAAGCAACTTGATTGATACAAGATTGAATGAATTTTCAGCTGAACTATCAGTTGCTCATATTTGTCATTTGATGTTCTTTAGGAAATCACTGTCGAAAAAAGGTGGGAGGTTAATAGGATTCTTCTCAATACTGATGGAAAACAAGATTATTTAAGCTGAATAGTTTTCATTGAAACGCAATCTACATTGTCTGTCAAGTAAGTACTATAAATAGTAAAATTTCAACCCTTAAGTTAAAGTAATAGTCAGGACTATGAAAATTCATTTTGATATCTTCTCCGTCCAGTTCGACACTGCCTTCCATATCAATATTTATAGGGATCTCTTTTAGGATTTCTTTGAACATCATGTATCCACCCTAGTACCTATCTGAAAATTATTTGGTATTTAAGTATACATATAAGTACTGTAATACCATAGTTTGACTTCTTTTGCTCACCTACGTTATATAGTGTCCAAGTACACATTCAAGAATCCTCGGATTTAAAACTTGTACCTTCCAAGCTCCCAGACTGTGATAAAACTAGACGAACAATCCATAACCTTGCCTTTGTCAAAATGGAAAAACAGACGACAGAGTATTTCTCGATTATTTACAAGAGAGTTTGGATCTGCAAAATCTACAAAGTTCCAATTCCAATAAGTTACAATCCAATGGCATGCAAAATCTGAAGTTACCCTCTAAGACCAACAACAACTGGAAGAAAAAAAGAGTATAATCATTAATCTGATTTCCCGCCACCTTATATCAGTTTTAACTATGCTACTGAAAACTGTCCACTAGTTAATGATATCTTCAACCAAACTAAGCATGCTTATCAAGTTGTTCTGGAGAGTTTTTCGGGTATAATAATAAAGATATTCGACAATGTCTTTTAAGAATGTTTGCTTTGTGTGGTAGAACCTACTGGTATAAAGTTATCAAGATACCAAGAAAGAATAATGAAACTTTAAAACTTCTTAATTCTAAGAACCTGTAGTTTTTTTAGTTCTTGAAAGGCCTTTCTTGTTCGGTCTGACACTGCTACTAATTACTGAAAACGTAATTTAACTAGTAGTTCAACTATTTGTAGTTAACTACTATCCAGCTCTGATTTCGATATTAGTAAACTCACTCTGCAGGTCAATCTCTAACAGACGATCATCCTAGATGTCCTGTGGTTTAGATCGAACAAGCAAACCAAAATAGCTGTTTACTATTACTCTTATACAAAGTGTTTATAAAAGTTCCTGAGTTCAGTGGGCTGTGAAATTAATCTTGCGGCTGCATTTGCCGCCTTTTGAAAAACAGGATATGTATTAGAATGTTTGTCACGTTACACGCATTGCATTGTTGCCTTATCTTATGTTTTTTAAGAATTAAGAAGTTAAAATTAGTCGTTAATAAACAATAATAAATAAAAAAAAATAATTAATAAAATGTGGAACAATACAACAAATTTCAGTACAAGATTAACTACATTTCTAAATGCAAGTCAATGACATATTTGCAATTGACAAATGACAGAAAACAAATACGTATTAGTTATTGAAATAAATCAAGAAGGCGGCACCTCAAAATTAGAGTCCATAGTCAACTGGACTCGGGAACTTTTATAAACACTTTGTACTAGTTTTCACAGTTCAATAGATTCTCAAACATCTTTTAAAGTTATTCCTAGAAATTTGTTTTTACCCCCCTTGGTCTTTAAGTATTCTCACCTGAAGATAATCTCTGTACCTTTTTCCATTTTTTTTTAACCTTGCAAATTGAATTAGAAAAGTAGGAAGAATACCAAAACACTCAAAACGAACTCTCAGAAACTGCCCTCAAATTACAACTAAATTATCAAAACGAACCCCTACAAAAGAGTGTCATAACACGAATAATCCCTTATCTAAATTACCAACGTGTACCCAAAATAATATGTAAACACGTTTAGAGAATGCGGGAAATGTAAAATTTTATTTCTTTCGGCTACACGACCGGATTGGGGGACACATCGCGTGCCCTTCTTCCTTAATTTATGTCCTTTTTGGGTTGTAATTTTTTTAGAAATCCTTTTTATGTTCGCGCTACCTTATAAGGTTTATTTAATTTATGGAAGTTTTAAAAAATAAACATTTATCTATTTATGTAGTTGTGGTATAATGATGAAATGAAAAAGAATGTGATAATAATTATCTAGAAGCCTAAAATTTGCTTGGTTTATAATTATTTTTGTCGGTCTTGATAAAGATATAAATTTCAAGTATTTAATAGCAGTGTAAACTCTTTAATTAGACACATTAATAGTTTGGAATTAATTTGTGTTTATTTTGTTCATAATTACGGTATAATGAACGATACGTAGCAGTTATAAGTGCCATATATTTCCCTTTTAATTTGGTATAATTATTGGAGTACATCAGAACCGATATTTAGATTGAGAATGCTATTATTACCCGTAGCCACAGGGGTGAATCTTAAAACAGACTAATGTGGATCGTTTACAGGTTCTTTAAGCGAACAACTTGGGCATTTAATATCATTTATATTTAAGCTATGCATATTAAATACCGCTGGTAAAATATGTGATTTCGCAGCGGTTGGTTTTACGTTAAAAACAAAAGGAAACTACCTACACAGAAGTGAAAATATTTTTATAATTTGTGCACGTCTCTTCGACACGTTTTATTGTTACGTCCTTTTCTACCTTCCACAATTTTTAATCCGCATTCAAAGTTGATCAGAAGAAAAAAATTAGATGTTTGTTTTTCGTCAGACTGGCATAAAAACGTTTAATCAGTGTTTTTATAACCAAATTTACATGCGAATTACAAGATATTTTTTCCTTTCGGTCAATTTACTTTTATTTTATTGGGAGGTAATTTGTTGATAGGATATTTAACATATTTTTACTTTCTCATCAGGATTTTCTTTTTTTAATAATAGCTAATAATGGAAAATTAAAAACGATTCCAAGACCGGTTTAAGAATTTCAAAATCATATTTTGTAAGCTATTAAGACATATTCACTGATCAAAAGCAAACAAAGCTTTTGTTGTTTTAAGATATTTACGTATGTCCTTTTAGGGGTCTTTAAAACCGAACCTGCATTTGTAATTACATTAACAGTTGTTACACTAACAACTATAACAAAGAATGATGTAAAAAAGATAAATATTTTAAGAAACTAGTGCCTGTCAAATAAAAAGTTACTTATTACCAGTAGACAAAGCTACCAATGTAAAGAAGAGACGACATATTCACCAAATAATAAACAAGAGGTTTTGTAAGAGGATTTAACCACATTCTTTTTGCAGATTTATGAACTTTCTGCAAAATACACCACAATAGTAATTACCACGCTCATTACTTTTTGCTTCACGAGAATTGAATTGAATTGACAATTTTCCTTCATGATTCAGTACTTTGTTCGGTAAAGTGTTTTCATTTAATAAGGCAAAAATACAAAGTACCAAGTACTACCTACTTGGTAAACTAAAATTACTTAGCATTTTATTGTTTGCACAGATTAGATAGATCAATCAAATTTTGGAAGAATCGTCCATCTTCTTCTATTGAACCCTTGATAAAACATGTGCTCCAAACTCATCAGCAAAAATAGTTCTCTCTGCTATAGTTCCATGGTATGGTGTCCGACAAATATTTATCTGCTCACTTTTTTTTTAATCACACATATTATGGTGGAGAAAGAGTCTAACACCCCGTCCCAGGCAGATTTAACATGTATCACGATGAAATGAATTGGGATTCTAGTTACAGGATTGATCACCTACATGTTTTGAATTTTGACCAATTGTTTACGCTGAGAATAAGTGCATCCTTTCAATTCGTTACACCGTTCATAAGTAATACCCGGACAAGCGAATGTTCCAATTGATGTTTGTAGTTGTCTACCCCAAGAAATCTCATTTGTTTCTAGCTAAGATAGATAAAACTTTGAAGAAGATAGACAAAGAAAGTTCTTGCGGTCAAGCCAAGAAAACAAAAATAATATCTTTGTAGAAGGCATATATCGATAGTTAAAGGCCCTAAATGTAACTGCTTGCGTTCATTGGTTAATTTCGGGCATAGAAACTGAGTAAGACTTTTCTACGTTTCCATTCAGTGTGACATTAAAGATTATAAAAGCTCCAACCCGACCTTACGATTAAAAAAAGATTAGCTCATTGCTTGATATATTCGCTACCAACTAGCCTTCTAACTAGAATTCAAAATGGATAGAGCGCATTTGGTTTAAAACCCAGTCTATTAACACCTTGCTACACCGTGTGAGGTTATAAATTTGACACAGATAAGTAGTATCAATCTGATACACCACACTAGGTAAAAATTTCCATATTGTTCCAATTGTACTTCTGCTTGTTTCTGGTCAAAGGTAACCTCCCGATGTTGGAGTTTTGTTTCCCTTTTGTGAGCTGACACAGACGGCACCGATCTTCAACAAGTTTCAATGCAGATTGAAGAATCCGCAGAACTGCTTTGATTGTGCAGAAATCCAACTATACCGAAAAGCTTTCTGAGAAGACTTCCTACCAGTAGGTTCCATACAATAGAAATAGCGTCACGTACTACGTATCGCACAATACAAATACTCATTAAAGGTAGTATTAAACATCCGAAACACTTTCCAGAGCAACTTAATCCAAAAATAGCTGTGTGAAGAAGACCATAAAATGCTGATTTTTTAAATTGATAAGCACCCTTAGTTTGTTATAAGGGATCATTATTTAATAGACCAGAACTAATATAAGAAGGGAAAGAATTAGATTTACGATTACGCTCCTTGTTTCTTCCAGTTATCTTTCTACACCTTTCTAAGCAGTTGAACAAGAATAATGTTCAACTAATACAATGGAACGCCTTCATCTTAAGAGGACAACTTAGAAATCTTTTAACTCATCGGAAAGTACATTTTTGGAATTGGAACTTTGTAGATTTTACAGAGCAGATTGCAAATCAGCAAGGAATTCCCTATAGCTTTTCTCCATTTTTAAAAAGACAAAGCTCTAGATTGCTCATAGTAAGTAACCAAGACCATCTTCCTAGATTGTTGAACAACTGAAGATTGTAAAGACCTTATCAAGGTTCTTGCAAAATGAGAATTTTGGAAAAGGTCCTCGGCTTAACATCCATAAAAGTGGGTCCTCATTAAGAATTACAGAGCTTTCCTTCGGAAGAAGAAAATTTTCCAGAAGAAAGCTGCAGAAGTCCAAGTTCTCTTTTAGTGCACTTTCACAAAAAAACTTCCAAGTATTTACCAAGTTACAATGAATCGCCGCTATTTTTTCTCGTTCCCTTGTTTAAACGTCGTTTTTGGATTTTCGAGATAATTGTCTCACTCTAGTATACCAGGTGTATACCTATGAAATGAGACTTACAGCTATTAGACCACAGATGTCGCTAGGAGTATTTTTAAACTGTTCCAAATGTCTTATTTTTTTCGTCTGTCATCTGTCAACAATATTCAATTCATTGTTTGTGATGTTTCATACAACAACGCATTTTTTTCGCTCTTAAAAATGTCGAATTTCGTGCCTTCAAACTACGATTTGCGGACATCGTTGATTTTCTGTTATCAATTGAAGAAAAACGCTTCTCAAGCTCATCAAATGCTTATAGAAGCTTACGGTGGACATGCTCTAAGCAGAGCACAGTGCTTCAGGTGGTTTGAAAAATTCCGAAGTGGTGATTTTAGCGTGGAGAACGAGGAACGTGGCCGGCCACCGAAAAAGTTTGAGGACACCGAATTGCAAGCATTGTTGAATGAAGATGATGGTCAAACGCAAGAAATGATGGCAGAGCAGTTGGGAGTGACCCAAAAAACCATTTGCAAACGTTTGAAAGACATGGGCATGATTTTAAAGGTCGGAAGATGGGTGCCGCATGAACTGACTGAAAGGCAGCAAGAGAACCGAAAAACCACTTGTGAAATGCTGCTCTCCCGGTTCAAAAGGAAGTCTTTTTTGCATCGAATCGTTACGGGTGTATTTCTCCAATCCCAAGCGTAAACGATCGTATGGTCCGCCCGGCCACAAGCCAAAATCAACGGCCAAACCAAATAGCTTCGGCCGCAAGGCAATGCTGTGTGTTTTCTGGGATCAGCATGGTATGATTTGGTACGAGCTATTAAAACCAGGTGAAACAGTTGACGGTGCACGCTACCAACGACAATTGGCCGATTTGAACAGCGCTATACACCAAAAACGCCCAGAATATGCCGATCGGCGTCACAAAGTAATTTTTCTTGATGACAATGCACCACCACATCGAACAAGAGCGACCCGGGAATTGGTGGAGACGTACGATTGGAAACCGCTGGTGCATGCGGCTTACTCACCAGACTTGGCGCCTTCCGATTATCATTTGTTTGCATCGATGGGCCACCCACTTTCCGAGCAGCGCTTCAATTCTCACGAAGAAGCCAAAAAATGGCTCGATGATTGGTTTGCGGCCAAAGACGGCCAATTTTTTTGGCGCGGCATTCACAAATTGCCTGAGAGATGGGTAAAATGTGTCGCTAGCGATGGCTATTATTTTGAAGATTAAATTTGTAACCATTTTTTGTTAATAAACGTTTAAAATTGAAAAAAAAAGTCTCATTTCATAGGTATACACCTATAAATTTAACTCTTCAAACTATTCTGGTGAGTCATAAAACCAGACAAGTAATTACTCTGAACTTTAGGTACATGACACGGTAGTTGCTACAGATTCCTGCAGTAAATATTCCTAAAAGGGTTTGGTCTGACAAGGTCGACAACAAATATTGTAGGAAGATCAATGGTAAAACTATAGTTTCTATGCAAGAATAATATTAATTCGCTCTACTACCAGGGGTGTAACTAAGGTTAACTGCTCCCTGTCAAGAAATATTATTTGTTCTCATGGAAGAAACGCTTATTTAATTTTATTGAAATCTTTTCATAAATTTTTAGATGTGATAGTTACATCTCTCTTATGTTTAAAGTATCGCCAAGAGTTCTGTAGTATTATCTAAATTTGAAAAATACAACCACTGTCCATTATTTTCTATTGTTCTCTACTCCTTCTCTACAAGAATGGTTTCAGAGCTGAAAAAATTGAAAAAGGTCTAAAACTGACAGACAAACTATCGAGAAATAAGGCTTGTCCAATAAGTAGGGGGACTCTATTAAAACACAGTTTTTCCATATAAATCTTATTAACTCAATTTCTATGAATAGATTATTTTATTTATTACAATTACTAATATTAGATTTATATAGTATTTGCTTCATCAGCTTCTTGCTATTCAATTATTCCCAAAATGTTTAAGGCTGTGCTCATAACCTCATTTCCACTACTTATGATAACTTCTTCCAAAATTATTTTGAGTACTCTTTGAAATCTACCAAGATTTTTCGGCGTAACAGCACGTTTGGAATATTACTTTTTGCGTAGGGCCCAAAATCGTTCAATAGCTTTCACTTTAGAAACATTAAGATCATTTCCAAATTTTGATGTAAAAGTAATTTCTTGTTGTTGCAAGTAATCCTTAGTCTTTTTGGTATAATAAACAGTAGGCATATCCGGTTAGAAAAGTACTTTGCGATTTTTATTGTTTCATATGAAAGGACTAAATCTTTCCTTAACACATTTTTCAAATACTCTTCACCAGCCACGGTTTCATCCGTGGTATAACATTCCCTAAAAATGTACTCCACTTTCTTAACGTTATTAGTAGTGCTTACAGACAATGGACGGTCAGAAATCTTTTTGTAGTTATCTCATCTTAAAGTATCATATCTTCGCATAACTTTGTATATGATTGATTTCGGAATTTACTTGTTTTAGAAGTAATAAGAAGTCTTAAACTTTGTAGATTTGGATAATACGTTTCGAAAGTGTTCCTCTTTCTTTCCGCGACATTTTGACAACTGCTGATTAGTAAGTCAATTATTGTCATATACGTACTATTAGTAGAAAGAATATTTAAAAAATTACACAGTGTAACTAGATTGTATGTCTTAAACTGATTATAACAATGTTAACCGAAAGTTAGTCTCCCTACTTATTGGACAAGCCTTAGTCTATACTCAGAGTCGAGTGTTCTGGTGGTTATATCTAAATATAGGTAATAATTTATTCATAATTTGCACAACCGTTTCTTGAGTCTGGAAAAAAATAAAAATTCATGTTTCGAAGATTTGCTATCGATGATCTTATATGTTTTGCTAACTTTCTTAGCCTCTAAAAGCTTATCAGTATAATATACATATTATAGTATACAAGGCAGATTTATTTATTGAAATCTCTGCTGCATCATCACTTGAAGAAAGACAAAGTTCCTGATTCTGCTGGAAAAGCGTCCTTTTTCCTTTTGTGTTTGTGGACACCTGACTTGTATTGTTTTGGAGGCTAGTAGAAGTTGATTTCACAAACGCCTGTATAGTCTCTTCAGTAGAGAAATCATCGCCTGAGATGATGGGTAAGGAAATGATTGCAGAAATAGTTACTTCAAGTAAGAAAGTATCTTTACGGAGCAAGACCCTCTCTGGAAATGCACTTCAACCAAAGGAGGCCTTATTAGTTGTAATTTCAATAAAGTCTAATGCGGACTCTACTTTATATCTAAATTCTTGAGTGAAGACTCTCTTCATTGAAGGATGTAAATCTTGGAACGAGACTACGGCATTTCATTTGACTTGCATCATGCGATTGTTGCGGTTTACTCGTTACAACCACTTGACTTGCAACAAGACAAAAATCTAGGGAGTGTAACTCACAACCCTAACTGTAATAAGCTTAGTATTACATGGCTTCTGTGTGTCATGGGCACCGACATGCCTTTCTGCGATGACAATGCCGCATATAGACCCCACGTAGCATATCATAACATAACAAAGTTGAATAATGTACATAATAAAAAGTCATATAGAGCTTATATGCAACTTCATGGCATGCAACACCAAAAGTTGCAAACAACTTTAGGTATTGAGTTTACTTTCACCAAACTAGCAGTAGTTGGTGACTTCAATCAGGCTGATAAGTGAGATCTCCTTGTACAGGAGAGAATTTCAATAATTTTAGATTCACATTAACTTTAATAAGTAACTGTTTTTTTACCAACAATGCTAGCATAAAAGGAGTTTTATGTTTAAAACTCTTCTAGGAACATTTATGAAAAATATAACAATATTAGTCCATAAAAGTATTCACAAATGCTAAGTGAATTATTGTACATTAATTAATTACAAATAGAATTAGTAATAACTTTAATTTATATTTTTAAAAATGAAATTAAGTACAATACACTGAATTCGAAAGTGATTTCGAACTCATCAAAATCACTTCTTTACTCTAATGATCGTACAGAAAAATCAATAGAGAAACTTTGCATGCCGTCACTATAATATTTTGTCTTTGAATAAATTTGTTAACAATATTATTACGCTATAGACATACCACAAGTATCAGCATTGTGGTTATGTATTCGCCCAGTATTATATCGCACTAATTTATTCAATATAACTGCATAAATAAAACATTTAAATTGCATTTTTTAATTATAGTAAAATAATAAATTCAATGTAAAGTCATTAAAATACAATAAACGTTACGTGGGCGTACTATAGTGGAGATTTCAATGCCACATTAGAAAAGCAGAAAAGTAAAATGCCTACTTATTAATGGTTTTTAATTAATTTTTGTAATAGAAAAGAATTTTAAGATTAATTAGTTAGCCCTGAAACATTCTGTATGTCTATTCACCTGTAAATCCTACATTAATTAAAAAATATTAAACCGCAAAATCCAATTCAAATAAATCTGAATGAATTTTACGCCGTTTAATTAAAGTGTGTTTGAACTAAATTAAAATTAGAAAACACAACCTTTATATTAAACAAAAAAGATATTTAAATAAAAAACAAAATTGTGTAGATTCTAATCTATCTCTTTTACTACGTTGAAAGCTTTTAATTATTGTTTTTTTTCCTGACGGTTCTATAAGATTTCAAGCAATTTGTTAAATCTTAAACTAATCCCCGAAATTTAAAAATCGTCAGAAAGCCAATTAAATGTTCTGAAATGGACAGGCAATAATTGTAGTAAACTTTAAGAACAATAGAACGATCGTGATTACAACGTTTCGAACTGACAGTGTGGGACTGCACCGTGGGACACCTTTGAAGAAGAAGAAAAAAATATCCCCAAGGAGCGCCTTTATATAATGACAGGAAATTCTACAATTTAACCGTTCAAGCATTTATCGAGCTCAGTAAATATCACTTATTAATTAATTAATTAATTTCGATGTTTATATAATGGTAATGGTGTAAATATAATTAAAACTTGTAACTATAGCTAATATAAATTAATATTAAACGAGCTGGTTTGCACTATGCTGCCAATAAAATAAATTCTGAAATTTATTTATACCATTATGTAGGTACGGAGAATTGTCGAGTTTTTGCTTTTTCTTTTTAAGTAATTTGCGTGGATCTTTACCGTAAATAAATAGAGGAATCTAACGTTATTATGAATTTATGAGTGTTATTAGAGGCTGTCGCCAGAGTCGTGGGTACATGTAGCATATAAGAGTTATGGGGGCGCCGATACGCGTGCTGCGTGGAGCCCCCCTTCGGAGCAACTGGCCCCAAGGGGTCGTGTCGCAGGACCCACACTGTCAACACAACAACGCCCTGTCATTTTCTTATTCTTTAAATCTAACGGATTTAGATAAAAAATTTATTGCAGTCAAACGAAACGTTCTTTTTCGCTCATCAAAGGAACTTAAGTGCTAATGCGAGCATCTACTTAACAAGTTTATTAAAATTAATGATAGCAAACAATAACCCAGTATGAGTAGCTAAACTAGATAACTTCTACGGGTGGAAAAAATCAAAAACAATTCTTGATTAGTTTAAGGACACCGCAGGAATCCGGCGATTTCCTTAGAGGGCATCCAAACCAATCAAGAACTGTCGTTTTCGTGATTAATAAAAAGATGGGAATTGTTTCATTTTTTTTGGTCATTAAATGAAGTGCGGGCCTCTCTTTTTCGAGAATATGCCAATTAGAAGCCGCTTCTCTTGGTGAGCTTCACGGCAGGGGGCATGAGATGGGTGCTCCGGCCTATACATCACGTGGCAAGACGCGGCTTAAATTTAAGCATTTAAAAAAGAAATTAAAATGAAGACTCCCTCTTTGAAGACTACTTATTTCATTATCCGATACGTTTAAGAAACTAAACATAAAAGAAATCACCGGAATTTTACTGCAATCTCTCATACGTTTGGAAAGAAGAACTTCTTTGTTCTTGCTCGTTAAATTCGTTATTAATTAATAATTAATTTTTTATTTATAGGAAAAAAATTAGGAAAACCATCAAAATTCTTTATGACTTAAATTTCAGAAAAAACTAAAACACTATTTACTACTGTGCAGTAATTAATTAGACAATTTTTCTTAAAATTGTAATCATCTTTTTAAACAGCATGATAAACAAGTTTTCCATTAAAGTTCTCATTTACCTATTAGACTAGAAAGCAATATTTAAAAATCAGCTGAGTGCAGCAACTTAACATGCATATAAGTTCTGCCGTCAGCATCCTGGATAACTAGATACTACACATATACACAAGTTACATCTTAATTAGGTCATAAACGTTTTTGTCTTTTATAACCTAAGCTTCATTATAACTTATAATGACCAAGACAAAGCAATCACTTAGCACAACGATGTTGAATCGATTTATCTAATTAGCTGAATAGGGCGGAAACGAAAAAAATGCTTTGTTTCAGTTTTAACTTTAACTATTTAAGTTTTGTAACCTTCACTATATTAATTCTACTGTCTAGGAAATTGAGTCTGGCAGCATGGGAATTATCATAACGTTTTCGGATTTTAGACATCAGTAATCAAAATAATGTATCAATCCTAAAGGTATCAAGACGGGAGGAATTACAATTAAGGAAAACTTTCCTTTTCTATACTACTTTTTATACTAAAACTGCGATTTTCATTTCTCACTTTTCTTTTTCACATTTCTATAGTGATTTATTTTCAAAACGGAAAAGTACAACTACTGAGCACCTTACTTTCTAGAGATTCGAACTCCTGATATTACCACGCTATACCCAGATCATTGCAGTGAATTATGCTACAGTTTTTGTCTTTTCAGGAACTCATTTCTATAATTCCTAATAAAGTTGCTAGGGTTAGTATTAG
Source organism: Ignelater luminosus (assembly GCA_011009095.1). NCBI lineage: Eukaryota > Metazoa > Arthropoda > Insecta > Coleoptera > Elateridae > Ignelater > Ignelater luminosus. The sequence goes on from VTPC01007538.1 coordinate 28,366, forward strand.
TCTAGATCTTTTCAAACAAGTCTTATATGGCTGCTAGACCAAACCTTCAAATATACTCCATGATAGCCTATCCTGTGATCTGAGAACCACTAATGATCCAAGAATCAATCATAGACAGTTTACAAAAATGGCATACACAAAGTATACGTAATCATTAATATAGGAATTGTAATCTACAAGGTTCAAAAGCAAATATTCTTTCGCCAGCCAACATAGCGAGCAAACATTCCTTGGGAGCCTAGAGGAAATAAGAAACCCTACTCTACCGTTACAAGATTTATCCCCATCAGTCAGCTGTACGGTGTTGAACGACAAGCACCTTTCATTGATGTCCTCAGATTTTTGCTCCAAGCCGTCACCAATTTCATTCTGTCCGCTAAGAAGGTCAATTTTCTAGATCTGCATGAACGCAGTCATCACCAGAAGTACCTAGTGAAGACCAGTTGTACGTGGACATACCAACCAACGACGAGCTTGTTCCAATGCAAAAAACTTAGCTGAGACAGCCTTCCTCCTCCACCACTACCACCAGGTTAGCAAGAACTCAGAAGTAGAGAAAAGTCAAAATGTTGCCTTGCATGGTCACGGCGCTGACTAATCAGGCTACAGCACCTACCCTTCGTTCACCACGATATGTGCGAAAATATCCCTTCAGGCGCTGACGACACGGAATTTTAATACTACATCTGTCGCCTCACATGTGTGTTCTTTCTGTTTCCTGACGGTGCACAGGTCGCAATTGATGATTTTAGGAACTAGGACGCTTCGATCGCGGTCTACCTTTTATATTTATACAATTGGTAATGTGTTGAGAAATGTTATTGATTTTGAAGGTAGGCGTTAAGTTTAAGATTGAGGTTAATAATAGGCGAGCGTCACAAAATGGACGACATCTGGCGTCAAAATTGAAAATATCATGTTGATAAGGAAGATTTTGCATGTTTTCCCTATTAACACTTAAAGTGAGTTTAACAATTGACATTAATAAATATAGCAAGGCAAACATTAACAAAAACGCAAATAAAAACGCTGTACAAGAAACTTTTATAAAATCAGTTACCATACTGTCAAAACAACTAAAAGATTGTGTATTATCAATTATGCATCTTCCTTTCATTCAAATTGGTTCATAATTTTCGCGAATATTTAACATTAGATGCGAACAGAGACGATGTATCTTCTCGGAAGTGTGGAGGTGTTTCACTACACCTACTAGATGCCCGAGGAAAAACCACTCAAGCCGTACTACAAAGTAAGAAAACATTCCAGCAACTTTGTTCACCGAATGAGACGGAACCTCAAGAAAGTCCTCACATCCCTGGTTCTTGCCCAGCTGGATAAAACCAGCAAGAAGATTTTTTTGTTATCATGAAAGTTCTCTAGCTGAGGGTCACCATGGGATTCCCGCAGAGGAGGACAATGACAAGACAATACCACTGCTACCGACGTTTTGGGCACTTTTAAAGGTGTTACGCAGCCCCACGCAAATGCGTGAAATGCGTCTGTGCTTGCCGGGATTGCATGAAGCCTAGACAGATGCCTGTCAAATGCACCAACTGTTCGGGGTAACATCATTTATAAAAGGTGGCGTAAATATCCCAATGTATTCCATGTGAATACCAGGGCAGTGGACCACTGCTTTCACCGCACGGTAGCATTATGCTTCTCACGTCAGATCTCGAGCTGACGACTTTGCTCTCAAGTGGGAAAACGCCCCAGTCGACCTGGGGAAAGCTTTCAACCGATCGGACGTTCTGCAAGGTCTATGATCTGAAGAAAACGCTGATCGCCATTACCCACTTAATTTGCAAGATCATGGCATTTTCAGAACCTAGACGATCACCGTCGTCGATAAGGTATAATCGAGTTACTATATTTTACAAAGAGTTATGAAGAAAATCTTTGGTTTTGGTATGTCCAGTCTTGGTTATGATTTTACTAAGTGCATCAAGTCTTGGTCTTATATTTTTCTTGGTTTCTAAGACCAAATCAAGACAGTTGTTAGGCGAGTCTTGACTCTGGTCAATATAATAATAATCACTACGTAGTATGAACAATAAACTTTTTGAACCATTCAGGTCACTCAGTCTCTATGACATTCTACTGGTAATGCTGAAATGGGAGCTGGAATCATTACCAGCTGGACTTGGTAGTCTCATTAAGGCAAGTCCTAAGATATATTTCACCAAGCTGTAAAAGCCTTTTTATTCCCAAGATAAAGAAAGGGCCCTATGCTTGGCTGAAATCTTACAGGTTTATCAGATTTCCTTTTGTTTTGCTGACAATGCTTACAGAAATGTTTGATACAGATATAAGGAATGACATAGTGAAGCATTTCCAATTACAACACCACTTGCCGGTGGCTAAAAGACCGTGTGAGCTTGCACTAGATAACTTGATGATAAAGGCGCAAAGTAATATCAACAATCACGGATACTGTTTTGGAGACTTTCTTGACATCGAGAAATATTTTGACAACTCGGTTCTATCTGTACAACATTGGAAAAGCATGAACTACCACTAAGGCCATTCAAAACGAGTGTGCAAGGTGTACGCAGCACACAAGCACGAGTCTCAAGAAGGCGGGAGATTTCAAAAAATATTCTTCAAAATAATTTTGACAAAAACAAGTCATCAATACGATGTCCCGAAAGTTTTGGCACAATTTCCAACGCTTTGATATTAATCATAAATAGCACATTCTGAAGTTGACGTTAGAAACAAAACTACTTCAGTATCCTAAATTTTAATGCTAGTTGGAATTACTAGTCTAGTCTTATAAAGAAAAAATTCGCAAAAGTATCTACAATCTAGTTGGAAAAATGTTTGTACGTGATTTCACATTGGCAAATTCGAAAATTAAAGGAAAAGGTGGTTTCTGCATTGACAATATTGACGATTGCACAAATAACTTTAAGTTTTTCGATAAAATATCAGTGTGGTGTTTTGACCAGTTAGGAGTTAAGCGTTAAATAGGGAAAGTTATGCTGGTAAATGCATACCAATCTGGGTCGGTTTCTCCAACCCATGTCATCATCAGGATGATATAATGTTTCAACCGGACTTGGCATCATGCCATTATGCCAGAGAACAACATAGCTTTTATGCCTAAACATGATAACCCTCCAAAGATTTTTGGGCAATTCTGTTGAGGAAAGTTTACAATGACGGATGCCTCATTTGCTTTCCATCATAGGTCTTCATGATGGAAAGCAATTGACGCATAGAATTTTTAGAAGTCCACAGAAATAAATTTTGCCATAGTACCCATGGAGAGCGTTAGAAGAAGACTACGCGTCATGAAGGAGAATAAACCGTTAGCAGTAATTTAAATTAATATTTCTGTGCTCAATAAGTAAATATGTTAAATAAAATTTATACTGATGATTCAAAGTAGATTAATGTAGTTCATAAAGATTAAGTATCGAGAATTGTGCTACGACTTTCAGGACGTAACGTTAATAACTGAAATTTGAAAAACAGAAAGGAGGGAGTATAGTCTTGCACATGGGCGGCTCATACCCTAGAAACGGCTCTGGCTGAAAATAGATGCTCAAGAACAGAATCTTAACTCTTTTTTGATGCATTTTCAATGACAGTGAATATCCACGGAATCTGTCTGTCTCCTCTTCTGTAATTTGAAACTAAAAAAGAAGACACAGAAGGCATTAACTGTCTCCTGTCAGTGCAGAACCCTGTACCCTTGCACCCAGCCTATAGCAGGCAAAGAAAGTGTCCTTAATGTCTGAACTGATTGTGTAAGCTAAATAGAGTGAACGATTGCAAATTTATATTTTTTGATCATTGTTATCCCCCTTCAAGGTGTTTGACAAAGGGGTGAATGGAAATATTGCAATCAAAATCAAACATCTAGCAGTTGTTTCAATTTCTCTAAAATCCTAGTTTTTTTAATTTTCACTCCCCTGACCTGAGATAATGTTCTATTGCACGAACTTAATTAATCGATACCTGTACTTATAAAAGAAGTTCTTATATCAGCTATGAAAACGCATCATACCTTTTTAGTAAAAAACACCATAAACAAGTTGAGTTTTTTAATTTCTATATTTACGCAACGAATGAAAACAATTCAATTTGTTACTTAAAATGGTGCTAGGTTTTGTTTATTATATTTCATTTTAAAACCTTTGACTGTTCATAAATAAACATAAATAAACAGTTTGCAGAAATTAAGCAAGTCATCTACTAACGTTTATTTTACAATATTTTATGAAATCTGTAGAAGCAAAAAGTCATGTTTAAAAAATATTTTAAGCTGACCATTAACAAAATATTTTGACAGATATTTTCATGTAATCCTTTCTTAACCTAAATCACTCAAATCGTTCGTTGCTTAAATTTTTAAACCCTAAAACACACCACTGCCACCACAAACAACAGCAACAATCAAATAATTCCATAAAAATTATTTGGGTAACCAACCATATGACTAATCCCTTTAAGTTAAAAGCGTGAGAACATATCTTAAACTGCTTGAAGGCCCGTCCTAATTACACGTTTACGAAACGCGTGGTCTTTAAATTGTTAGCCCTATCTCTTTAACTTAGGGCTCGTTATTTTTCGCAACCCTATCAAAATGGCATCATCCGCCTACAACTTTATATAAATGATAAGACTATATTAAAATCGTCTATGGATGTGCAAGACGTTTATCGCAAACAATGGGAAATATCATGATTATTGGGTATAAATATCGATAGATTGGGCAGACGCGACTATAAGCATCTCGGACCACACCAGCAACCGTAGTCGTGATGTTATGGTAGATGTTTCGGGAATGCCGATAAAAAATTCCTTGGAATGCTTGCACGTAATTGGTTAAATTTTTACTTTTTAATCCTGTGTACAATTAATTTTTTTTTCACTTTAATTCTTGTCATAAAAGAATTCTGCAAAGTTATTTTGTTAATATTTTGCTCTTGAATGAACGCAACAATTTCCATTGAATCTTGTGCATGTTGCCTTCAACGAGGAAGCTATTTATATGTAATAGGGACTGACACTATCTGGGTGAAATCTGAACGGCATAATTTAAATGTGTTCAACATTATGACTTTAACCATATCATCCTGTCACTGCCCTAACGAGTCGTTTTAAAACGGAACGAAACGCTTAAACAGATAATCCCTGCACAGAATATAACTAAGCCCTTCAAAATTGACAAAAATAGTAGTAACAACCGTGAGAAACGATTTTTAATAGTAATAATATTCACTTATGGAATTAAAATGTCTTCAACGGTCATTTAGGAATATGTTACAACAGACAAATGACTACCGTGTAGGAGCAGATCCCTACAATGCTGCCAACTGCTTATTATAATGTAATCAAGTGCGCGCGGACCCATCGGCATACCTCGCGGATTCTTTTCACGGATTTAATTTTGATGATGGGAAAATATTTTTGCGCCATTTTTGGTTGAACACTAATTTCATTAGGCATCTTTATGATTTAGTTATTAATGTTCTCTTTTTTTTGGGAGGAGAAATTAGGCCAGTATTTTTTGCTTGCAACACTACTTAATTATAAATTGATTCTTAACCTAACAATTAACAAACTTTGCCAAGAACATTTTAGTTTTCTTTCTAAATGAATTTGGATTTTATCTACTTATTTTCTAAGAATATCCAACTGCTAATGGGAAACTTAGATATATCGGCAATCTCTACAGTTGTAGTGGGTTCTATTCCTATTTGAAAAGGACTCTTTAGGCACCATTGGCCAATTATAGAGTAATACTGGAGTTTTACAAGCTCAGATAATAAAATTGTCCCCACACGATTATTCGAGGTATATTCAGGTTGTAAGACTCAAGTGCTATCCTACAATAGGTCAATGGTGCGTAGAAAGTCATTTTTAAACAGGAATGGAAGAAAGCATAAACACTAAATACCTTATACTAAGAAAATACATTTAAGACCGTAATTAAAGCAGGATTGAAGTTGAAATCTCCCCAAGATCGTAACTAATTCGTTTTATTGAGCCCAGAAGGACTCCGAGGGGACCCCAGTATTTGCTTTCTAAGCGTCGGGATCCCCCATGGCCGCCCGTAAAACGCCCTTCAAAATTCTATTCTAATTAAAGTCATTAATTACATAGTGGATGCTTCCAAAAGCATATTAACAAAAGCATTAAAGCAAGTATTGACTAAGTTTATTTTTTGTAAAGTAATAGATTACGGTACGTAAAAAAACTTTTCTGTATGTATATCTGAAAATATTCTCAGAGTTTGCATCTTAAACAATATCCTTTCGATCCTAAAATCGAAAAATATTTGATAATTTATATGTATGTTTAAAGAACTGTTAATACATAATAAGAACATACCTAACACATCGTTCAATAAGTCCCGAGACTAACCCAGAGATGGTGCTAGTAGTACCAAACTAGCCACGTTTCCCTAGAGTGCGAACCTTCACATGAAACGTGTAAACATTTCACGTCGATTGGACCACAAACAGCAGAGTTATCGAGGTTAGAGTAAAGTCACTTTGTAATTTGTTTGAAAAATGGAACAAAGCGAGTTTCGCGTGTTGATAAAACATTGTTTTTTAATGGGTAAAAACACCGTAGAAGCCCAGCAATGGCTTGAGAAACGTTACCCGGACTCCTCTCCATCCAAATCAACGATTTGTCGTTGGTATGCTGAGTTTAAACGTGGTCGTACGGACACAAACGATGCGGAACGTTCGGGTAGGCCTTTGGAAGCCGTTACACCGGAAAATGTGAGTGAAGTATTCAAAATCGTAATGAAAAATCGCAAAGTAAAGGTCCGTGAGATTGCAGAAATGACACAGATATCATCTGGAAGCGTATTTACAATCCTTCATGAAAAATTGAGCATGAAAAAGGTTTTTTCCAAGTGGGTGCCGCGATTGCTTTCAATGGAACAAAAACAGCAACGAATCGACGATTCAGAGAGCTGTTTATCGCTATTTACTCGCAATAAAAAGGATTTCCTGCGTCGATACGTGACCATGGATGAAACATGGATACATCATTTCACTCCGGAGTCGAATCGGCAATCATCTGAGTGGCGCATGGCTGGCGAAAGCCGCCCAAAGCGTCCAAAAACGCAGCAATCTGCTGGCAAAGTCATGGCGTCTGTTTTTTGGGATACACATGGCGTCATTTTCATTGACTACCTGGAAAAAGGTAAATCGATCAACAGTGATTATTATATTGACTTGTTGGTACGTTTGAAGGAGGAGATCGCAGCAAAACGACCGCACATGAAGAAGAAACAAATCCTTTTTCAGCAAGACAATGCACCATGCCACAAGTCCATGAAAACAATGGCAAAAATCTACGAGTTGGGCTTTGATTTGCTTCCCCACCCCCCGTATTCGCCAGATTTAGCCCCCAGCGACTACTGGCTCTTTGCTGATCTCAGAAAAATGCTCCAGGGAAAACAATTTGGCTCGAATGAGGAGGTCATTGCCGAAACTGAAGCCTATTTTGAAGCAAAGGATAAATCCTTCTATAAACATGGTATAGAAATGTTGGAAAGGCGTTGGAAAGATTGTATCACTCTAAAAGGGGATTATATTGATGAATAAAAATGATTTTTGAAAAAAAAAATGTTGTTTTCGTTGTTAGTCTCGGGACTTATTGAACGATGTGTTACGTAGTAATTCAAGTTTTATTTTTTGTATTCAGTTGTTAATGAGTTTATTCAGTTATTCATTTCAGCAATTTATTAATTTTTTTTTGACGAATTCAATAAGCGATTGAAATACTCAATAATGTTGATAGCTATTGATTGATTTGATTCCTTGGTATGCTTAACGCTGAATAATTTTCTTTATAAACCTATGGATAATTTTTCAGCGGACTTTCGAACAACACAATTTTGGTATATCTTGTAGTACTACTTTATTAGCCATAAACTCCCATGAAAGGTTTTTTGCACTGTGATGACAAGGTCGTTTTACTACTATTTATGATTTTAATTTATTGTGTGCATTTTAGATGCGTTTTTTACATAATAAAAGTTGCTGTAAAAAATCCAAACTTTATACATAATAAATAATTCATGAAGTAGTAATAATTATGAATATTTCATGCATTATCTTTCTACGAACGACGTGTTATACCATGATATTATTATTCCTGTGAGAGTGTGACTGAACTCTACGTGTGATACAATTTGTCAAGGTGACAACGCTTCTGTTCGAAATCTCCCCGTATTTATAATATTGTCAACGGGAATTATTTATTAGACTGTTTTACATACATTCTGTATAAATATATACTGAAGGTTTGCTCCTACAGCGCTATTACTACAAAGTTACCGTTCAGGATTCTCGTTTTATCATTATAAATTACGATTTTAACTTTATATACCGACTCTGGAAATATTTTATATTGACTAGGTGAAAATTTAAATAATATTTAAATAAATTTCCGTCATTAAAGCAAACGCAACGTAATCTTCTTATTCATAAACTTTTTCTTTAACTTTTAAGGTTGCACTTTCAGTCTAACATTTCCAGTTTTATAGCAGAATACCACTTAAGTGGTAAGGTAATCTCGCTGTGATTCCAAGTGAATGATTATCAACACAAGCTACCAACTGAAATATTTAGGGAAATATTTGTGGCATGTTGTGGCAATGCCTGTATGAAGATGTCTCTTTATAAATACACACACCTCTACTCAACTCTGCTGGAGATCTGCATATATTTTACCATAACTTATGCCTCTCACAATGAAAAATTTAAAGAAAATTAACGTAAAATAGCGGCGCCCATAAATTATTGTTGTAGCTTTAGTACCTTCCTCACTTAAACGCATTGAAAGCTTGAAAATCTTTTTAAAATTATAAAAGCGCGACAAATGTTGCAAAAGCCGTTTCGTGCAAATCCGAAAGCCCCGCGGCCAGGTTTGTGACCCGCCACTGACCTCTGACCTCTCATCATAGCCGCCTTAGAAACAATACCAATGAAAATTTTTAACATTAAAACTTACCTGGGACGAATTAACAAATAATGTCGCAAATAATTAATGAACGGAATTCGAGCAAGGTTTTTGAACATTCACCTAATGATTATGATTGGACTGCAAAAGAGAAGACTTTGAAAAACGTTTTACCATCGTCATAAGCACGCGTTCCCACGGCTTGAACTCCTACATACCCTAAAGGAGTCTGCCAGACACGCGCTGATACCCATTGGTTTTTATTGGTACGTCGATGGCTTCATCTCTTTTAGAAGCTTTCTGAAATGCTATCCGCAGATTGAACGAAGACGTAAAATCGAAGTTGTTTAGTTAATGTTCACTCTCTATACGTAACGTTCCATACATTTACATAGACCTGTAGATAGTTTATAGATAGGTATAATTTCTCTGTAAAGTATGTATATTCTCCCGTTTACTCAGTACAAGGTGTAAATGTTAGAATCATGCAGATACAAGATATAAGGAACTCGTATTTTTAAGTCTATCTGTTGTTTTATTAAGGATATTTAATTTGAGTATTATGTGCTTGGAATCTTATATCTGAGCTATTATAATATTTTTGCTTTCCTAACTGACTGTTAATTTATGTCTTCTCGGCTTTTATTTAAACGGCAGAATTCTCTGAGCATACATTGATTGTTCTATCGGAAAACTTAATTACTATGAGGGTGATTTACATAAGTGTAAATGAAATATTATGACTTCTTTTGATTTGATTATTTTGTACTCAAATTGAAAAAAATATTACAAATTATATGAATAATTTTAAGATATATGACAACCTTGAGTTGTAACATGTTTCCAATCTTGAACGTGATTATAGAAAATAAAAAATGTAAATTTCTGCTATTTAAAGCATGTGAGATTCTAAATAATTGCTTGGCTTACAGGGACGTACATTCTTACTTAATAACCGTTAATAACTATTATTTATCATTACCTCGATTTTTGCCTATTTTGCAAACTTAAGTATAGCTATGCATTTTATTCCTTTTAGGAAATAAAAATTTATTCTATTTGACTGCAAATATTTATTCTCTCAAAAAAATAAATGTGCCAGAAAAGTTCTGCCTTGAACCGTTCTTTTAAAATAAACATAAGACAGTTAAAAAGAGTTAAAAAAGAGGTAGACATTCAGACTTCTTTATCAAACACAATGAATAAAATTTACATCATTTTGTTTAAAAGTTATTAGAAAAAATGTAGTAATCTGACTTCAATTCTTGAACGAACTGACTTAGGAAGAAATTTTTGCATCAATGGCAATCAATTTATCCGTGGACAATACTATCATAAAAGTTTTTAAGAAAGAGTTTAAATGCACAACGTTAGAAGTTGTTGATGATTTTTGTATAACCACCCCATGTTTACTTATTGTATAAAGGTCCTCTAAAACGTTTTCGGGCCCTTATACTCTTGGGAGCCATACAGCAGAAAGCTACATGGTCTGGGCCATCTGCTTACACTCCGCGTTCACAAAAAGCATCTAGCGATTGAAGACTGAAACTGTTTATGTGGGTAGGTATTGTCTAAAAGGGTCACGGCTATTAACAGGATGCATTCCTGGATATGAAAAAATAGCATCTACCAGCATATTCTCGTAGCGTAGGCTTTTTTCCATTCGTTGTTCCAAAGATCACTGTAGATATAGCTATACCTCCTTTATTCTTGCAGTTAATGGTTTTGATCTACAAGTGCTTTCTTAGCCTTCTTGTCTGTTTCTTCGTTCTCAAATTTCTCCACGTGTACGTTTACCCAATGGAATGTTATAGAGTAATCCCTTGTTTTCGAGTTGTGTTAATCGATTTATACTAAATACCCTACTGGGTTTCATATCTTACTCGAAGTAACTGTTCTCAAGTCCACTATTATTCTAAAATTATTTAATTATCGAAGATGATTCTCCTGACTCGCGCTTCGGTAGTTCAAGCTGGCCAAAAGATTCTAGACTCTTTTCCGTATGCAAATATCGGCCTTATATGTCGAATACTTCATCCTAAATATATAGAACCTAAATCCCCAATTCTTTTTGCACATTATGGTTACTCTATACGCTATTTGTGTGTGTCATTCCTTAGCTTTCTCTGTCAATCAGCCAGTCGCAGTCTTAAGTACCTTCGACCTGTATTACCGGCTTTTGTGTCCAGGGCCGGTCTTAGACGTTAAACCAGTGAGGTCTAAAACACATGGAATAACATAGTTTAGATACGAGACAGTTCCACTCAACATTTTGCATGTCAACTTGGCTACAAAGAAGAGGGGTTCGAAAGCAAGGTTTTCTGTAAAGAAGAAAATTAATTTCTGGACATGTTCTTATGACATTTGTTCTTTTAATAATTTAAGTCTTATAGTTTGATATATCTACTGTTACTTTTTCGTACTGGCTCAGTGAATCGACTACTAAATGATATTTGAATGATAATTTAAAATACTATTAGATTGAATACGCCTGCATACAGGGTGATCGTCGACAAGTGTCTTCAGGAGAAGGACTTAAAAACAAGAGCTAAAATGTGGCAAGTATTCACCTTATTTGAAAAAGTAGAAACAATTTCAGAAAAAGGATCAATTATATACAGTGTGCTGATTAAGTATGGAACAAATTCAATAACTCGAAAAATATTAATATTTCGAAAAAAACAAAAAGGGATGTAACGATTTGAATTGTTGGGCATCATTTAATATTATGTACAAATCAATGACGTCATAATTATTTGACCAATGACATCATCAATATTTTTTTTAAATGGCAACCCCAAAATATTTTTGCAGACTATTATTTGCCATTGAATTGTGTGTACAATGATCTTTAAATTTTTTAAATTTGCTCAGGCTTTTTGAATATATTATTTTTGTTGTTTATAAAATTTAAAACATTCTAAATGGTATTTCAACTCTTTAAATATAGTAGGCTTTATTTAAATTAAATTAAAACATAAAGTATACATCAACTTGATTTTACCTTATGTCATCTAGTTAGATTTCTGTCATTTACTATTTGAATCTCGATATTATTGTTCGTTGTAAATACCGAAATTCTTAACAAACGAAGACGATGCATTTAACAGAGAAGGAGAGAAACACAAACTTGATTTTTTAATTTAATTTAAATCAAGCGTACTAGATTTAAAGAGTTGAAATACCATTTAGAATGTTCTAAATTTTATAAACAAAAAAAAATAATATCTCCGAAAAGCGTGAGCAAATTTGAAAAATTTAAAGATCTTTGTACACACAATTCAATGGCAAATAATAATCTGCAAAAATATCTTGAGGTTGCCATTTAAGAAAAATATCGATGACGTCATTGATCAAATAATTATGACGTCATTGATTTGGGTATAAAATTAAAAGCTGCCCAACAATTTAAATCGTTACACCCCTTTTTGTTTTTTCCAAAATATTAATATTTTTCGAGTTATTGAATTTGTTCTATACTTAATCAGCACACTGTATAGGTAAATTAGACCAATGAACTTAACAGAAAAAGTAGAACGGTAATGGGTATTCAATTTTTTTTAGTTATATAGCTTAATAACTGCACGTGTACAACCAACCACGGTGAGCGGTGCGGCGAGCAACTTAGAAGAGGTTACTTCTTCGTCGCGATGGCGGTTACATAAAATTATTACACTCTTTTATAGATACGAAAAGGTGGGCACGAAGAGCGCTGGTCTCAGGATCTAGTGCGTCCTGAAACAACTTCAGATTTTTATCCTCTGCACCTTACACCAAGCAATATTAAAAAAAGACTCAACGTAAAAGTAGGTAACTTTTAGTTATAGAATCTTTATCGGTTCTAATAACTCAACAAGCCCAATCGATACATAAAAGTAAAACCGAAGTGCTGAGCAATTCGAGAAATATAGCGCATACGAATTCAAAAACCTAGACATTTGAAAAGCCTTCTCAGTTCAAATCGAACCTGCCTGAGAGCATTCCTGGGTAGACTAAAAATGAATAAAATTAAAGATGAGTTTTCTTCAGGTTTTGTTCATATCTGAACTGAATAGCTCTTTTTACAGTATCATTTAATTTATCTGAAATAGGTTATAAATATAAGGAAGATCAAAATGACTGCCAGAGTTAGCGTATGCAATACAAATGGTTGATGAAAAAGTGTACATAATTCCGCCTTCAGTTTTCCTTCCAAGGATATGACTAACAAATAGAGAAGGAAATAAATATTAGATGTTGGGACAAATTGTCATATGTTTCTTTGCCAAACAACGCCCCTGACAATTGCCACACCGGTCAGAAATTGGTCCAAGAAAAAAAAGAAACAGTAGATTTTATGCCTTGGTCTTACCAAAGTCTCAATCTAGATTTTACACAAAATCTTCATTTGCATGTGATTACTTTGTATATACTGTACTGAAAGCAAACACTAGAATCCTATCTGAATGTATTTTAATCAGATTCCAGAGACAAATCATTTTGATTCATATGTACTTATAAAGTAGAAAAGAAAACTTCGGAACACACAATATCTAGACGAAGTTCGTAATTGAAAAGTATATAGTGAAATAAGAGATATCTATATTCCTGGATATCATCAGTGTCTAGCATTTTGGTTTTCAAAAGATGGTCTTGTATAAGCTCAACATCGAGAGGGTTGGTTCGTGATACCAAGAGAAGTAAGCGACGAGGCGATCAGCTTAGAAGAGATTACTTGTCCGCCGCGGCGGTCAGGAATACTCTGCGATTTTTTCTGTATTGTACTGCAACTTGTTCTTCTTTACCCATCTCCCATCTTGAATGATTAAATAGTTTTGCAAGTTGTTTTAATTAATCTCCTCCACCTTTCATCGGGATGTATTTGAAATTAAGAATGGCTGGAACTGTTTCTTCTTTTTTCTATACGTTTAGGACAGTTTATCATTCAGGAAATAAATTTTCGAGTTGGTCTCGAATTCTGCTGTAATGTTTTCCTTAATTTCTATGCATTCTTTGTATTTATCTTGTGCTTTCTTGATTTCTTGTAAACTTTTTATCTGTAATCGGCAATTCAACTATGACACTAATATACTTTCTTCATCTTTAGGATACTTTTTTTTTCTGGAAACCGTAAGAACATGTCAATCACATAATTATAATCACATTCACCAATCTCTGCATCCGTGATGTCAATTCTGATATGAGTCTTTTCGCTAAAAATAATAATGGTCAGCTAAAGCAACAAACTTCTTTTCCAACAAGTACTGATTTCTGAATTTTTCAGTAACCCACCTTAAGTACCGAAATTTCCTTTTCATATTAAAGGACTGAACTAGACATTAAGATCTTCTAAAAATGACATTATCACGAGGTTGAAATGTGTAACCTTTTATAAATAAAATGGTGTAGAAACTAAAATTGGTAATTTTACTTTAACTTTCTTCTCTGTTTGAGCATTCCTATACTCATCGTTTGTCAAACTTCTTGAGGTCTAGCTTACTGTTTTTCATCTTCTATCTTGCGTCTGCGCTAATACCGCAGTACCGCTCATAATTAATATGATGACAAATTAGCTGAAAGTCGCATGGTGCATTATTATCATAACAGTACTAATGTAGGATGTTGGGTAACTCCTTTATTAATTTCCGTCACACACATCTCTTTGCTCTCCATATCCACTCTGTTTCTTGTTTCAGTAACTATCTTAAAGTGGTTCAAATTCAGCTGTTTAGCTATGGTCTGTTCAAATGGTCAGAATAAAAGGGCTTTTAAAACGTTTTGGGTAGGCATAGATTTTTTCGCGATCTCGATTCACAGTTTTTTCAACCCCACCAGCAAATGCAATCTATCAACTTCTACAAAAGGAGGCTTTTATGTCTTATATATCTTTCAGAATACGTGATAGATTCGTCTGAATTTTCTCTTGGAGTTCTTAAGGTATCGATGTAATAAGTAGGGTTGTGGATCAGGACAAAAAGAACATCCTCAGAACCTTATGAATTAGACCCGCAGTTGCCAGAAGACTTTTTCAAGAATGCCGAAAACTTGTCTCTTGAGTTGGTATTCAGATGACCCAATCTATTCACCTATCCTCCCATTACACATTAACAAAACATGAAAACCAGAACATTGCAAAGAATTCATTCTAATACCAAACGACTCCAAGAAAAGGAACAAGAGAGCTGGGAACCTCACGCTGATTAAAAACATCGCTAGCATCGTATCACCCTTCACCTGAGTGCAACTGCCACAACATATAAAAGTAAAAGAGAAATGAAATACTGTTAACCGTACTCCAACTTTGCTAACAATTCGTCCGTACACTTCAAGAATAACGGATCAACTGAAAACTAAATAAAATAAAACTTTAAACGACTACGTCCGCAATATAACTGCCAATAATACGAGGGTCGTTTGAAAAGTCCGTGCAAAAATAAAAACTACTTAATTGTTTGGGGTAAACCTTTTTTATTTTTCAACATAGTCTTCTTTTAGGCTTATACACTTCGTCCAACGCTGCTCTAGTTTGTTGATCCCTTCTGAATAATAGGAATTGTCCAAGTCTGAAAAATAACCATTCGTTTCTGCAATCACCTCCTCGTTTGAATAAAATCTTTTTCCCGCCAGATATTTCTTGAAATTGGGGAACAAATAGTAGTCCGAGGGAGCCAAGTCTGGAGAATAGGGGGGATGTGAAACGAGTTGGAACCCTATTTCTATTAATTTTGCGACCACAACTGCTGGTGCGTTGTCGTGATGGAAAAGGACTTTTTTGTGGGCCAATCGTGGGCGTTTTTCTTGCAGCTCGGTTTTTAAACGGTCCAATAACGATGAATAATATGCACCTGTAATAGTTTTACCCTTTTCCAGATAGTCGATGAGGATTATTTCTTGCGAATTCCAAAAGACAGTCGCCATAATCTTTCCGGCCGAAGGAACGGTCTTCGCCTTTTTTGGCGCAGATTCCCCCTTGGTAACCCATTGTTTAGATTGTTCTTTGGTCTCAGGAGTGTAGTGATGTATCCATGTTTCATCCACAATGACGAAACGACGTTTAAAGTCCTGCCGATTCTTCTGGAACAGCTGCAAACCGTCCTTGCAACACTTCACACGATTTCGTTTTTGGTCAAGCGTGAGCAATCGCGGCACCCATCTTGCGGATAGCTTTGTCATGTCCAAATGTTGATGCAAAATATTATGTACCCGTTCATTCGAGATGCCTACAGCACTAGCAATCTCACGCACCTTCACTCTTCTGTCATCCATCACCATATCATGGATTTTATCAACGATTTCTGGAGTAGTAACCTCAACAGGGCGTCCAGAACGTTCAGCGTCACTTGTGCCCATATGGCCACTCCGAGAATTTTGAAACCACTTATAAACTGTTCTAATCGAAGGTGCAGAGTCACCATAATGTTTATCAAACTTCTCTTTAGTCTGCTGAGGCGTTTTGTCTTTCAAAAGTAATGTTTAATCAACACACGAAATTCTTTTGCGTCCATATTTTGAAAATCACTCGACTTCCTCGATTCAAACGAATGCCAAACACAAAGAAATAGACCGATCTGGCTGAAACTTGGTGTGTGTTCTTCCAAGAGATGCTACTAACTAAACATAATCTCGATATGCTCCAGTAGTGCCATCTCTCTGACTTTGCACGGACTTTTCAAACGACCCTCGTAGTAACAAAAGACAATCTGCGTGTCCCATCTATCTTCAGTACCCTATTCATCCAGGTAAGACAGTCATACATTGCAAAGTACAATTCCATCATTGAGACGCTGCAAGTCGCATAAAAATAAAGATAATAAAGAAACTAAGCAGCCAGAATTGTTCGCTATCGTACCGCAAAAGAAATTGCTGCCTAGCCAAAATGTTTCAGAGGATTAAATACTATATGACTGGACTACTAGCTCTTTGAGTAATATGATAGTTCTTGTTTTTCTAACTTAGGAATTTTATTGGTTTAATACCTAAAAGACATTTGCCTTTATTAAGTGTAACGCCTCATAGTCTTTGCAAAACTTGATACTGGAGATTTCATTATAATTTCCTTCATCTGCTTAATTCAAGAGCCTCTCTAGGGCATTCAGTGCATGTTTCATTTTTCTTTAAAATTATACTGAACCCAAACTAATTCCAAACGGTAGTTTCTTAAAAGAGTAACGAGCATATATCGTAAATAAAGGTTTAAGATTAGCTCTTTTTTCTGCAGAAATGCTTATCAGAATCCATTTGAAGCATTTAATTTCTAATAAGTTATATACATTCAAGTATCCGTTGTCATTCTTCTTTGACCTATTATGATATTTTAATAACACACCTAACCCTGAAAACATTTTGCATATTTCAGTGTAAAGTCTATCATCTTAACATAGTATAACTTTCTCCAACGTCTGTTCTTCATATTTAAATCTAAAACTCTAAAATCTTAAGCTTTCAGTGTTTGCCAACTCAATAACGATTGCCAGGTCTTAGCTTAGTTGTTCCATCTAAAAATCAAAAAGATTGGATTTTGTTTTTTGGTCACCCAGTAGAAAAAAGATTATAATTAAACTAGTTGTTTCTTAAGGCGAAAAACTTGATTTTACCTCATTAAAGTTTATGAAGGTTCATATCAGGTTCAGTTGCGAAGTTGAAGAGCATTTTACAAACCAATAATTGAATAATGTTGAAACTGGTAGGTGTGAGTTCATATAATGTTAGATTGTTGCAATCAATGAATGTGGAATAAGAAAATATTAAAATATAAGGGCGGTTCATTTAAAAAGAATTATTAAAATTACGTTTTGAGTTTCTCGATTACCCTGTATAAAAAAAGATAATTAATTGCGACTTCTATAATCTGTATTGCTGTATTCATCAGTGGACAAGTAATAAGAAAATAGGAAAACATACAGGATGTTTTGTTTAAGTGAATTTAAGTTAAGTGTTATGTGTCATTCTTCTACGGAACACTCTGTATAGTCGAGAATAATTTTAGAAAATAAAAACAACCATTCATCTGCAGCTTTTCTCAGTAACATTTTTATTTTTACAAATCACGAAACTATCCTTCGATTACAGACCGTTTGATCATCTTGATAGTCTAGGTATAGAACAAAGACAAAACTATGAAACTAATTGATAGAATACTGTTCGCTTTCCAAATTTTTTATGCACCGAGATTTAGTCTTACTGTTAATATACAAATTACTATAAATTTTACTTTTAATAATTCTAATTTATCATAAAAACTGCGTTGAGAAGTTTCTTTCATTCCTTTTTTTATAATCTAACAAGCTAAAATTTTACTCTCTGGTGTAATTTATTTTTAGCTGTTAGTTTTTTTAAATTCTATTTGTAAATCTATAAATCACTTCTATAGTGCCAATTCTCATAATAAATCTTGATTAAATCAAACGAGATTCTAAAAATTAAATTAAATCTTCTTATTAGATTTCCCTCGGAAAGTTTCAACAAAAGTTTCTATAAATTCTCGATGTCATCATAAAATCAATGAAAATCTAAAATAACCATAAAATTAATAATAAAATTAAGTGGTCATAACTTGTGACGTTACTGATTTACCATCTGTACAATCATAAATTAAAAAAACTTTTAAAAAGTTAAAGTAATTAAAGAAAAAGACTTTAAACAGAATTTATAATTTTGAATTAGTCCAACCCTGTACATCTGTGTTAGATGCTCTGATTTATATTATTCTCAGAATGTTAACTGTAACCTTTTTTTAAAGTAGCCTTGAAATTACCCCAATTTTAACGTCTATCAAAACAGAATATCAATATCCTAATAAATAGCATCGTCTTCTTTGTTCATAAAACGGGCACCTGTTGTGGTAAAACACCGGGCAGCGCAGCTTCGCTCGCGGGTAATAATCACCAAGGTCTCCCCCGCATCTGCAACTATCTGAACGTTTCCTGAAATATGTTCGCCTCCAGGACATTCCATTTCTTAACCTTACTAAAATAAAAAAGAAGTTAAAAATACCCACCTGTTTCTACATTTTTCAAGGACTGTAAGAAATAAATTTCACTCTTCAAGTGAATCCAACATAATTTAGCTTTTTACTTAAGGGGTTTCTTTTCGTAAAAAATTGGTACTCTACTAAAACTTTGCATTAAATAGAAAAACAACAAGATCTAGTGTCGGCTCGTGGTCTATACTTATGTATGTCTCCAGAGGCGTTCCTTGTAGGGGTTCGAGAGGGCGGCGTCCGCTGGCAAAGCTCGCGGCGCCCTGGTATCGCACGTACCCGATAATTTTACTGTTTGTGTGGGTGGGGTATGTCGAGATTAAAATCATTTTCGGATTTTTCCCAAGACCTAAAACATGTAATTGTGTGGTTTGCGTTAAATAATTGATATGCACTTCCAGAAATGTCAGCCCTTTTTTCTCTTCGAATTTAACACACTGTTTATTAGGTCATCCTTTTGGTTGATTTATTATTAATTAACACATTACTACTTTTTTACGAGTCACAAAGTAAAAGCACAATTTATTTTATAAAATGCTGGTAACATTTTTCATGTAGTGTATGATTATTAAATGCTTAAACAATGATTTTTTGGTTATTCTAAGAAAAAGTAGGATATTCTTGTGGCGCCGAGCCATCAGCCTCCGTTTGTTTGAAACCACCAATTAGTATCATATAAAACTGACCGCGACACAGTTTTATACATTTTAGTAAATTACCAGGTTCAGTGACTGTCCGCCCGCCCTAACCACAAGGCTCAGATCGTCGTGGTTACCGTTGACTTCACAAGAAGGTCTTTACTTTAAACCTTTTTTTTTGTAAAAAGCGCCAAAAGGTAGTAATATAATAATGCGTTTTTCTAGGTAATTTATGTTGAAAACTACAGCACGATGATGAAGAGTCTAGACAAAAAGATCCGTTTATCTATATAGAAATGCACATTTATGAAAAATAGTACCGAATCTTTCACAGTCATAGTTAGATCTTAATGGTATAAGACAAAAATCTGTTAGTGTATCTTAATTTAGAAAATGTGTTTTATAAACACTTAACAACGTCGATGATAATATTTATAGTAGAATACAACGCGTTTTGAAACCTTTGACCAAACAACAAAGTATCGCAATATTCAAATGGCGGGGAAAACCGATGCTGCTGGTGCTTAAAGATCTGTTAGGGATGAATATATGATTACTAGACGATTCTTATCTGCATCCAATGCTAAGGTAATGTTACGTCTTGACCTGGTCTTGGATTATACAGAGACTGACAAAAGTAAGTATACATTTTTGTTTGGATGTGACTTTTTACAAAATCCGGATAATCTAAAAGTGGTACAGCTTTTGATAGTCAAGTCAAAGCTTATGTTAGGGAAAACCTTGGAATTTCATTGTTGTAGTTATTAATTGCTTATATTTCTCTAACATCAAGTGTATAGGGATCTCAAACACAAGATTAAGGCAAGAGTGGTTCCACCTGCCATAGAGTTAACGTATGGGATGTGACTGTGTGGGAAATGTTCGAAGAGACTCACTCACAGCATAGAACGACTGATAAAATATTTAAAGCATAACTGGTTACATGGCAATCTAAACTTTGAACTTGAAAAAATAACAAACATTGGCTGGTCCAGAAGTTTATATTCACACTGACACTTCAGACTCTAAAAAAGCTTTTCGATCAGAGGCAGTACCTATCAAAATGTTAATGTTATTATAAAGACATTAGAAACAATTCATAATAATGCTATGGAGTGTAGAAAGTCACTTGAAGCACACATTCAGTCTTATAACTTCATTTTTTGAATGACATGTTTAGAACCTCTTCAGCAATCCATTAATAAAATTGACAATTTCCTCAAGAGCAGTATCTGCTTTGATACATGCAAAGCTTAAAAACATTTCAAAACATAGGAAGCAACCTGCAAAAAAATGTATTTCATGCAGGTTGGATAATACCCGTAGCACCGAGTATCCTTTGTCACTGAATGAAAGAAAAGAAAAACGGATTCAAAATACTGGAACACTTAATAATTGAACTAAAAGCACGTTTCAATCAAAGAACATCAACAATAATCAGAGCTTTAAATTAAATATTAATTAAAAGACGGCGTAGTGCTGACAGTATTAAAATAACTAACGAGTTTTGTAGTGTCAACCATAACGAATTAAAAACAGAACTTGTTCTTATACAGAGAGACCAATACTTTAGAATTAACTATTAATAGTGTTACAGATGTTAGAGGTGCTACAACACAAGATGAGAAAGATCTACAATCTTGCATTAAAGATGTCATACGATATTTTTAACAATTCCAGTGTCTTTTACTACTGTAAAATGTAGCTTTGGTAAACTATGTATAGGAAAAACAAAAATTAGATCGACCATATCGCAGGAGAGCTTACAAGATCCGTTGCTAATGTTTGGTGTTTTTGATGTCAAAAGCAGTCTACTATTTTTGAGCATTAGTGGGCAAAATATTATTTTTGGGCTCTTTGGTAACAAAAACTTATCCAAAGCCTCTGTTTTGGACACACAGCAAAAGCTTCAACATCTGAAAAAAAAAGCTAGGACCGCTAGTGATAACAACCATCTTGTTTATTTACTTTTTCCCTTGATAATAATGCAGTTTGATGTTGAATTATTTTAAACTCGCTCTCTTTTAGCAAAAGACAAAAATACGTTCCTTGATACATTACAAGAGTGAAGATTCCGGGCAAAATCTATAAATGCCCTTTTTGAGGTTCTTCACTTAAACGAGCATATTGTACTTCAAACCCAAGTCAACTGGTACCAAAAATAAAAGTTATGTATATCACGGAGAATCTTCACAATAGCATAACTTTGATTTCAGTGGTCATATGCTCTAATACCTTATTCATATTGAGCTTATGATGGAAAAGAGCACATCACTTGTTTCGAAAATCTTTTGGCAATTCCAGGATTGAACTATAATTTGAAGTAAATTATTAGGAAAGTATTAGCAAAGTATTTTCAAGGTAGTTCTACTAAATCTTCTAGTATAAGATTTAAAAGTGGCAATATCGTTTTAGTTTTCTAATTTCATTTCATGATTTTAATTTTTAAATCAAAGTAATTTTCTCACTCACATAGTGTAATTTTAGCTTGCAACAAATTGAGAATATGCCCCTGCTATTTGTTATACTTTTATCTTTCAAATCATTTTAAATTCAAATTTATTTGTTTTTAAAACCAGATTGCCTTTGTCGGTCTTTTTTTATTTGGGAAATTGATAGATCGAAAACTTTATCTCTGTTTGTTAAAACCCCAACAAAAATCCGTCAGTTAGCACTGCTGGTATTGCCATTTTTACTTGAGTGTCCATAGTTAATGTTGTTGTTTTGTTTTAAAATCAAGAATTCGTCTAGGTTGATGTCAGATTGGTTAATTATTCAGAAGTCAAGTATAATTCAATTTCGAATTCGTGGGACAGAGTATTTCAGTTCGTATCCTAAAATGCCTTCGTTATTATATTCTTTGTAGTATGGGCCAGTCTTTCCTTAGATTTAATATTAAAAGTGCTGCTTTCTATAGGTTTTTAATGAAAGATCTCTTCAGCAAGTTGATAACCTGTTGATACTTGTTAAGGTATAGTATTTAAAACCTTAATGGATTGCGGTATTATTCATTTCATTTATAGAAATTAAATAAAACTTGTTGAGTTAAACTAGATTGGGCTAGATGCAACATTGATACAAATTATAGCAAGAAATCACGTGAAGGCACCTCTCAGGGTGTATGCAGTTTTGTGATATTAGATCTAATTAAGATTTGTGTTATAATGCAGACTGCATGGTCATGTTTCCAGACTGGCAACCACTAGGAAAGGTCATCATATTGCAGTATCAGAGATTGGGCGAAAATGGAGAAGACGTTTTCCTTAAGAGGTGATTTGATTTGATTCTTCTCAATAATGATGGCATTGTCCAATCTTGAAAATTGTATAGTCTTACCATCTGTACTAACCAATTCGTCGGATAGAAGGAGATACTTAAATCAATTTTTTGTTGAAAACTATAAGATGGATGCTAAACAATTTCTTTTGCTCTACAGTGCGGCGGCGGTGCGATGATCAGTAACCTAACTACAGAGGGTGATATGATGACTTGATTGGTTTAAATTGTCAAATTATACAGAAACTAACAATCAAGCGGCTGCAGAGCCTCTAGAATTAGACTCATTAAACATTTGAACAAACTTAATTCTTCTTTACGCTGAATCACAATCTAGGTCTAGCCTCTAGATTTTGTCATTAACAAAATATTATATGTATCTGTTTATTATGTATAAGAGGTCCTTCACACAAGACTACAAAGCTTCTGAAAAGCACTGTTGCTTATGTTCAATGGCACGAAATTAGAACAGCAGCGGTGGAGAGGATAATGGCAGTCGACCTTGCAACAGCGTTACCAACATTAGTGAGAAATATTAGTAACGCTACCGAGTCACCAAGAAGCGCTACTCAGTGATCTTGCATGAAGATGCACCAAGAAAAGCAAGAAAAAAGCAATATGTAAAGCGATGATCAAGGACTAGAAAAGAATTTTGCTGATTGTTTCAGTTAGGAAACGTTCTAGCAGGGAGATTCGAAAAGTTAATCGACAGCTAATTGAATGACGTGACAGTTAATCAACAAATTGTATCTAAATAACCCTAAAGAGAAATGAAGAATATCACATGGGTGATGACTGATTATTATCTGCAATAATGTTGCTCGATCGGCGTCGTATTAAGTGTTCTAAAAAGAGAGCCAGTAGTGTATGTCTACGTATCTAATTTATGGTGACTGCAGAATCACAAAGAGATTAATCTGTCATGCTAATAACCTCTAAAGTATTGAATAAGTAATTGAATCTCAGAGTATGAAGACAATAAAATGAAATGCATTGAAATATCAAAGCAAAAGGTTTTATGTAAATGTTATTTATATAAAATTGAAGTGTTATATCGCCTATTTGAAAAGGGAAAAGTCAAAATTGATGCTTTTCAAAGCAGAAATTTAACAATTGAAGCTTAGAGCTTCTAGCATCTTATTTCTAAGCATCCAAACTTTGTAATCCTAACAGAAGAACCAAACCTGACCGAAAAGTAAGTTTTCTCATAGTAGTTGAGAACAGATATCCACATTGAGCATGTTTAAATAGCATTTTGTTATTCAACAAATATCTACAAAACTACAACAATATTTGCCGCAGGCAAATAAAACCGAAATCAAAGGTACCCTTAAAAATCCTAAAGATCTGTCTTTAAGATTAATCCTGAATTATCAACCAATTTTACCAAAAGCAGAAAATGGACGATCTTTCTCGACTTGGATGATTCTTCCCCTGGTCATTTTATCTGCAAATAGAAGATGGAAAACTATCTTTAGTAGGTAGTTCTTCTCACGCAATTTTGAAGGAATTTCTAAAAATAAGTACTTTTCTAAATTCCATATAATGCAGTATCAAACAGATTAATTGAAAGAACGTGTAATTTTTATAAAAATCAAACATGAAAATTCAAAAAGCGATGCTTAATGTAGCCTTCTGTGTCATCTCTCAAATTACTGATATATTTTGGGATTGATTCCACTAGGTTTTGACAGCATTTTTTGTCTCTGCACTTTATTTCAATAATTGCCAAAATAAATTTGACAGAAGCATTTTCCATATAACCCACAAATTTTGCCCGACCAAAACAGTTGAACTGAAATAATCTGAAGAATTTTTTCATTTTTTTCAGTGTATAAGAAGATCCAAAATTTTATTAAATATACACTTGCCAGCGGGTCATCGCTTTTGGCATCCTGGAATCATTTTTTCCAGTAATAATACAGTGGTAATACTGGTTGATATTGCTCACAATTTATCATTCTAGAGATAGGAATTTGTGGACCAGGTTCATAAAAAGAGATACATCCTCGAGACAGTTGTTTAAAAGAATGTTTGATAGCACAAGCATTAAGTGTGTGTTTCAATTAATCTGTTCGGTACTGTAGAAGATTACATCCACAATACTCTTACTCTCAATAATACTAGCCTTAGATTTATCTAAATTTCGTTCAATGATTATAGCAGAAATCAAGGATTTCTAACTGTAAGAATTAAGAAAATTTAAAGCTTGAGTTAGTATTTCAGGCGTGCTGCGTCAGATAGAAAATAAGTAAAAAAGGTTTAGTGTTTAGTTCGTAGAAGGTTGAACAACACTGTTCTACTTCATAATGGGACAAAGTATACTTGTAGGTTTACTACAGAAGTGATGTTTAAGTAATCTGGCAAGCAATAGTTGGTTTATACTTATTTGTCAAACTATTTCGAATGCAAAGCAAAACTAGATATATAACATATTTAGCACTCCAAAATGCAGTGATTTGAAGATAATGTTTCTATTCGTTAAGATTTAGATTGGTTCTCTTTGCATGTACTACAAGTCTCTACTACATTAACATCATTTGAGGGCAAAATATAATTTAACACCAAGACTTCTAATGTAGCTATGGAAGGCTTAGTTCTAGACTTCTAGAACAATCTAAAGTCAAATAATTCTTTTTTTGGTTTTTTGTCCTAAGGGATGAAAAAAGAGAAGAAATCCTGAGATGAAGAAACCCTTCTAAGTAGGAATTGAGAAATTCTCGTTTCTCGATCCTATTTACAAGATAATGTTACCATAGTTTGGTCTACTAATTATGTAAGTTATAATAAGATACACAAAGGCATTAGATATTGTTTCACTTATCAATCCATCTTTCTGATGAACAAGAATAGAAAGATTTTCAATTGAATATGTCGAGCGTGTATTTTGGAACCTACCTTAGACGAATATTTGGTGATTTCGTGAAAGACGAATAGCATTGTGTTCATCAGAATCCTATTTACCAGACAAGATATTCAAAAGATTTTTGCTAATTTTGTAGATAATACCCTTGGTGTTTGACTTTGCTAGTGGAAATGTTTTCTCGAATTAGTCAAAAGCCTTTAAAACTTATTTAGAGGAAAAGTAGTAAATAACAAGTGAATAACAACACCTGTAAAACTGAAAAATCTGTTGACATTTTGAAAGCTTGCTACTAGTTAATCTGTCGGATCTGCCATAATGGAATTCATAAGCTTTTTGATGGTCTCTAGGTAAATAGTAAAGAGAAAACGTTCTCAAGTGACTAACAAAGAAATTTTTGTCTGAAACGGTTAAAAACTCTTAACTCTTAATTGCTTACCTATCAATATATCTTCTGTTTGACGGATTATTTCAAACACGAAATACTTAAGGTACATTATAGAACAAGTTCTA
Source organism: Ignelater luminosus (assembly GCA_011009095.1). NCBI lineage: Eukaryota > Metazoa > Arthropoda > Insecta > Coleoptera > Elateridae > Ignelater > Ignelater luminosus. Next base: position 54,554 of record VTPC01007538.1, read on the forward strand.
ATAGCTCTTTTGTTTATTTACTTAAAGATTTCTTAGTATTCTGTTAATTTTAAAATTACCCATAAACTATTAAAAATCCCCATAAAGAATAATGAATCATAATTTTCTCGCAACCATAATAACATGGACGTTGTGTGAAACAAAAAGAAACTTCTAATTCTTGGCCAATTTGAACAATTACATCAGAAGAAAAGATTTTAAATTTCAGCATTTCCTATCTATCACAATTGACAGGCACAAATCAAGGTGCATTTAAAAAATAATCCTCTCTCAAGGGGAAATTATCCCCCCGAAATAATTGCTTTACCATCAGAGCAATTACAAAGAAAACAACAACAACAATGGGTCGATTAAACAATTAAATGCAATTTGAAAACGAAAATAACACACGCGATTTTCACCTGTCAAATAGATTGATGGATTCTTCTCCTTGTTCGTTCTTAGATCTATCTGGATGCTTTGGCAAGCGGGTAAATCACGCTTGTGCTTTTGCGGAGGGTAATAAGGGAATTAAATGTAATAAGGTGGTAGTTTGAGGTTTTCATAATGATTGACAGCTTCTGCCTTTCACGATTGTTATTTATGTGTTTTTTAGTATGAATTATTGCTGACTGAACAGACAGGTGAATCAAGTTAACCTTGATTTGCGGTTTGTTTCTAATTTTTATTAGTGTTTTATTTTACCAGAAGAACAAGAAGAGATAAAATGTTTTGTGTCTTAAAAAGTATTAAAGAATAAAAAGGCAAGTTTGGTGAACAAGATAGAGCATTTCGTTTTAAAATTTAATAATTTCAATAGCTAATACCAGATGGCGAAAGCAGCTGGAAGCTCAACCTGATAGCAGACCAATGGAACTGCAATCTGTAAGTCAGTTGAACAAATGTGTAGCGGGCTTGTTTTCTTGGAATTTATACGCTTATCTAAATACCTACTCTTTAAGGCAGAATAGAATTATGATTACCAGTTTTGCTATCAAACACAAATAAAGAAACATTTTAAAATAAATATTTTATTCTCAGAAAACAAAATTGTTTAAATGTCAACTTATATTTAGAGATATGATAACTCAACATTTTATACATTTTTACAAAAAAAGCTCGAAATTCTTAAATTAAAAATAAATACAGAAGAGAACTTATTCTAGTTAATTACTTGTTAATATTAAAATAAACGAGATCTAAACGTCGAACGATTTGGAATTGCTAGGTAACTGAAAAGTATGTTAAGATGCAGTCAGTCTTTAAGCAAACCGAGGTAGTCATTTTCCATTAATTATAAATAAAAAGAAACATCTTTGGCAACTAAAAATACTTCCTTTTATAATTCAACATAAACAGGCATTCAATCCAAGAGAAAAACGTTTTACATAACAAATTTAAATTTTTATCGTTTCATTATGTCTTCAATACTGAAACCAAGAGGCTTTTTGGTTGTAGTAACTTTCATTTCATCTTTTGTCTGTGAAATCTCTATTTTTTCTGGAAGAGACGAATAATTTCTCCTGGTTGTTAAATCTAAACAAGACGTTGTACTATCAACTACGATTTCTTCAATGGCTGCTGAAATTACATTTGGTGGGTTTGACTGAATATTACTTTGGTTTCTTTGACTACAGTGCTGAATTTCGTGGACTCTTAAATCAGCAACTGAAGCGAAAAACTGTGAACACATCGTACATTCCAAAGGCCGTTCAGTGTGAGTTAGCAAATGCGTTTTCAAATTCGAACGCTGATTAAACGAACGGCTGCATATGGGACATTTATGTGGCGATTCTTCCAAATGGAGAATTTTATGGACTGCGAGCGTTCTGGATTGACAAAACCCTTTTCCACATTCACCACATTTAAATGGTTTTTCCTTACTGTGAATGTACCTGTTGATAAATTAAACAATCTTTAATAAAAATGCTACATTATAAGATAAAAATAAATAAACTGACCTATGATCTCTTAAATGATCCTGTCTTCTGAAAGCTTTCCCACAGATGTCACAAGAATACGGTCTTTCGTCCGTGTGAGTCCTTTCGTGTATTAGTAGATTATAACTTTTTGTAAATTGTCGATTACAGAATTTACAAATAAATTGTTTCTTAGGTCTAGATGAACCAGGTCCCATTTTCATTGGCACTGGAGCCCTTCCAGGAGCTCGTAAGTCGTGAATTTGGCTTCTAACTTGACGCATTGCAGCATTTCTCAACCACTGGTTAACCATTACTGTATTAATTGAAGGATAATGGAATGGTATATGCGTAGAGGAATATGCATGGTAACGTGGGGGTTCTGCAACATCCAGACGTTGATACCACGGTTCACACGGGTATCTTGCAACCGGTGGAGGCGATGGAGGGTATGTAGGGGTGTGTGGTCTCGTTAATAAAGGAGAATTATTGGAGGTTTCCAGTTTTTCTTCTTGAGAATGATACTGAGGTTGTGTATATCCTAATAATTTTAAAATAATATTGTAGAAATAATTATAATAATTTAAAAATTAGTTTACGACGTACCTTGATGAGTTTTAAGTACAGTAGAAGGGTCAATATATTCACCCATAGTAGACATAGTTTACAATCAATCACTAAATAAGACTTTCGTACACAACAAACCGTGATAGACTGACTTCCATCAGCTACTATACATTCTACTGCTTGCAGAATGGAGGGGGCAATGGTAGGTAGCCTCGCGGTTAGAGTAGCAAGGTACGACACGCCCCAATTGTTGCCAATGCACTTCACTATTGGAGTAACTCGCGCTTGCGTTGCTAAGAAATCGTTACTTCAGGTGAATCTCTTATTAATTTTAAAGAAAATTTAATCAAAGGTTTTTCCATTATTTTAGAATAACGAGTTCACTGTAAAAATATAATCTGATATTTATTTAACTTTTATCAATTTCCTTAATTTATCGAAATTTGATTTATAAAGAAGTCAACAGGATGCTTACTTCAAATTCAAACAGCTACCGTAAATAAATAAATCAATATAATCATATCTTAATCAAACATTTCAAGAGAAGTTCTTATGATCGGAATTCTTAAAATTATCAATGACTTTATTTATCATTGATATTTTACAGTTTTTAAAAGGTCTCATATCATTTAAAAGTGAAATAATCTTTAAATATAGAAAATGTTCACATATTACGTCAAAATTGAGCTACCTTTGATGTTTTTTGTCGGTCTGTTATCGAGTACATTATTGTTCATTTTAAAATGTTGAGATAATTTATTTATTGTAGAGGAAATTTTGTTTATTTACGCAATTTTTTTACAACGCTGTTATACAGTGGAAAACGTTTTTTTTGTCATTGTGTTGACATACAGTCTGCTTCAACACGTTATTATTATTATTTTGTTTCATATTATCAATTATCATTAAGTACAGTATTGTATCATTACATTTAATAAAGACAAGGTTGTGGCAATTTTCAGTAGAAGTTGTATACATTACTTCTCCGTAAATATTCTAGAAATTTAATAGGTACATGGGGATTTCATTATCCTGCAAATTTGACTTTTTACACCATTAATTATACTATCTAATGCATAAATTGGCATCCACCATTATTATTTAAAGATGCTCAACACTAGAAAGTTTTATGAAATCTTGAAGAACACAATAAATCAAAATCATTTGTTGTTCGTGCCTGTTACTATATTTATAGTTTTAGTGGGTAAATTAATTCTTTTATTCTACGAACCTAATTTCACTAGGTATAGTATATAGGGTGAGTGTCAGAGAGTAGGATGTCTCACATCTTTTATTAGACATTCAATTGTTCTGTCATTATTTCTCACTTATTAAAACTTATTAAAAAAATAAACATAAATCTATAAAGTAATGTGGGAATGAAAAAGTTTTTATTGATTACATAATAAAATTATAGGTAAATATGAAAGAATGAAATGACACGACATCAGGAGGTACACCGCATGCTATTTTTACATTCGTAACATTGTTCTTGCCTAGTCGTTATGGTTTTGTTAATTTATGTTTGTTTTACAAGCACCGACCTTATAGGGGTGCTTCCAAGTTTTTAAAAACCTGACGATTTCATCTAAAAATATGAAAGTGCATAAATTATAGCAATAGTACTGCATGTCCCAAGGAGAATGAACATAATTTTAATAGATGTCATTTTGTACAAAAAGCCCAAGCAAGCATGTGTTCTACTCCTTAATTTACACAGCTACAGATGTTTGAATTCGCATCTTTGTACTAAGACGTGTGTTTTTTATTTATGCAAATGTCAATCACGCAAGCATGATTTGTTTACATCATATATCTATCAATTAGATCTTCTTCAAAAAGCTAACCAATAATAAGTCAAAACACTTCAGTTGGAAACTTTGTCCTATACCATGCATGCAGGATGTATGGAAAACACCACATGAAACAGTAACAGTGTAAACATTCTCAATACCTCTTTGGAAACTACGTTTTATGGGTGACAAATAAGCTCATCGCAGAGTAATCCTAAAACTGTTGAAAGTAATTCTCGGTATTTATCTTATGGCATATAACTAATATCAACACGATGGAATTTCTTCAATTTCTCTCCTAGTAACGATAGCATTTAGATCGTAAAATGGGAAGATCAATGATAATCTTGGCGTACAAAACAAGAATGAGTTGCTTCCTTACATTTAAAGTGAGACCTCAAAATGAACCAGCAAATAACCAAGCAGATAACGCATAATATTCCTTTGATTTACTAATCTCCTCAGTTCTTTTTGTATGAGTTAGACCTTCCCCATCAAGAGTTTTTGCAAAGGTTGTATAAAATAGTTAGTTCGCAACAGAAGTATCTATAACTTTTTACATTAAAAAAAAATTTGCAAATACTAACACAACTTTTGGTTACTAGTAACTGTATAAAAAATTGTGACCACTAAACTGCTAGTTACCTGCAACAAAATTTCGTTTATGTACAACTAAGATATTTGTTGAGTGGTAACCTAATTTCGGCTAGCAATAACAAAAGTTAGTAGTCCCAGTAGTTCCGTAAATAATCTTTTTTCTCTGTGTATGTTCCTGATAGTACTTTTTCCAAATCTCAAAAAAGATTTCCACGTCCCCGAAACTTGAATTGGCGTTAACCACAGTTAACAAGCATTTCCTACCATTTGAATCACTTGACATATTGAAATGCTCTCGATGTCACCAGGACCGCTGTGATAAGTAGGGCAAGAGAGCAGACAAATTCTTGGGATGCCAAAATTTAAGACCAACAAAGAATGTTTAATGGCTTCACATTGAATAAATATAATAAGTGTCTAAAAAGCGCGTCAGTACCACGAGGCTGTAGATTATACTTAACAGAGTCGGTTTCCCTCAACTGTAAAACGTCATATAAAATGAAACACCATTTAGAAAATTATATAAATATCAGTTTCCAGAATTTCTCTTACACATAAGTTTGTTATTTTTCCCGAAAAGGCCGGAGGCTCATTGCCAACTACCAAGTCAGCTAGAATTGATGTCTGGCCCTGGTATCTCTAAGGGTTACTAGACCTGTAGAAACTTAACGATCAAGAAAGATGCAGGGTTTTGTAAGAACCCAAACGGTCTACTGATTTTAGGGTTTCACAAAGGTCGAAAGCCTAAAAGAAACTAAAAAACCTACAGCAATTTGCACATTTACTTGGTAAAAATCCAGAGTTCTGTAAAACTACAGATAACCATAACAACAAATATTTAAAAAGAAGTTTGTAAGAATTTATCGGAAACCATAATGGTTGTTCGGTTGCTCGTTTATGCGAATATTCTTCTTTAATCTGGATAAGACTTTTTAAAAGTCATTCATTGACTAATCTATCTATATAAGATATTCCCAGTTTTGATTTGTCATACATTGGCAAAAAGATCTCTCTCATTCTCATGTTCGATGCTCACCTCTACGAGTTCTAATTTGTGATGTAAAGACCGTGGGATTGCTTGAAGAGCGCATATATTATGTTTAGGATCGCATTATCTTTCTCTTTACATGATTTCTGATCAATCTAACCCCGAGAAGCTTCCAAATTGAAAGCAGCGCCACAAAGCCTGGGCGTTACATAAGTTAAGACCGCTACTTCAAGAACATATTCTGAAAAGGACACCAAAGCAAAACAGTTTTTTGGTTATACTTGTTAAACGAGAAGAGATACATTGAAGAAATGTGAAACATAGGTGACTCTCCAATTTAGTACGGTGCACTTGAATTTACGTTTAAAAATATGTATAGGGAGGCACAACATTAGTTTTCCCGACAACTTTTCTGAGCTTTAGAATCTGATGATTTTGATATCGTAATTATAAATAGCAATGCCTTCTACTAAACATAGGTGCTCTTATGTCATAAACGTCTATCTCAAAACAGGATCTTGAGCTCTCTCCACTGACTGACATCTGTGAGTATTTTCAAATTTCTATTCAGATGAGTTGTAGCAAATTAGACAGTTGTGTTATGCTTTAGACTTCATCAATTTGTTGTTTAATATCACTAAAAAAACCGTTTTTTCTTGACGCCCTCTTGTATCTTTCTTAGCAAGCATATTAGAAAAAAAAATTATTGGGACTTTTGGCTTGAATTGACGTCTAGAATACGCTCCTGAAATAGCAATCCAAACTAATGTACCGCCCATATGTAAATGCTCCGAATTATCTTCTTACAGTCTTCCGTATTTGCTTTATTAAAGAAATCGAGTCTCGTCTCCAAAAATTGGTGCGTCCAAAGCTCGGGCGTCAAGGTTCTTCCCGGTAAGGTGGCCTGATTGAAAGAATATTTTCTAGAGGTTCTGTATTAAAAATAAGAAACTTAGTTTCGGTGGAGGCTTCAAATTAGAAGCTTCATTAGATTCACACTAAATCTTTTAATGTATAATCAAAGAAAAGGCTCTTTCTTATACCTGACATAGCGATTGCTCTACAAATTTCTATTAACTATCAGTAAATACAGTAACGGTTAAAAGGAGTTTTTCAAAGCTTAAACTTTTTAAAAATCATTTAAGAGGTATCATACAATGTATAGAGCGTCAATTAGCCAGAATTATACATTACGGATTTTCTAGAGGAGGTAAGATGGTAAAATTTAGATCTACTAAAATTTAGGCAACTGAAAACATTTTTCCCAGGGACGGCTAAAAACCTAACGTAACCTTTTATTCAGTAGTTAGAATTGAAAGATACTGGAACGCATATCAAGCATATCATGGAGTATTAGTCAAATACTTTGTTGAGCTTATGGTGCTGTTTGCAAGTGTCTAAAACATATTTTCGGTTTTACAAAGTTCCTATTCATTTCATACACAGTATTTCCAATTCTTCCGATAAATCTTTAATGTGTGTTCTTAGAAGTCTAGATATTATCTTCGCTTTTATTCGGTCATGTCTTATACTTTCAGTAATAACTTCTGTCCAAATTTGAGTTCATTTGGTTATTTGCGTATTGTTTTAAAATTGAAAAGCAAAGTCAAGCATTTGAATGTAAGATCTAAAGCCAACATGCAATTATGGGCAAATACTGCAATTCTTAACCTCATGGTATGACCTGCAAGTCGTCTTTGCTTGCTCTCTTCTCCAAAAACTTCTTAAGACTCAAAAGTTGCTTTTTAAGATTTCTAGTTACAAAACATTTGTCAGTCATCTAGACAGATATGTTATGAACTACAGAACAAATGTAAATTAATTAATGACTTAATAAAAGTAATAAGGTTTAGATGTTGAGCAACTAAATATATATGATATTGAAAGCTGCAAGAAATTGAAGAGATAATATGGAAAAAGAAGAAGTATATGAATAGAAGGATAGAAGAGAAGAACAAACAAAACACAAACGATAATAAGACGAACAGGAAAAAGGATGTAAAGCCAGAACATATATAGAAATAGGAAAGAAGAAAGCGATTGAGAGTTGAGACTATAAAACTTGAAAATCGAAAGTGCGTTACCATCAGAGAGATTTTTAATTATAAATTTATACGTAAGTAAGTAAGCATTTAAATTCTGCTGTAGTCACAGCAGCGCAACGCAAAAACTATTTAGCCAAATAAGTGAACAAACTCTATCAAGACACAAGAGCTAAAAGTAAAGATATCAAAGCAGACCAAGAACACTGAGAAAAGTTTAATTTAAAAATTCCTTTGCCTACTAAAGTCTTTTGCACTTATAAATTCAATATGCGCATTTAGAAGAAAAAACTTCAATTTTCAATTGTAAGTTGGTCGAGATTTTACTTTTTTTAACTTGTTACACAAAATGTAGATAGATATAAATCGATGTTCAACACTACTGGTTCAAGATGGGTGATATTCGGTATTAAGCAAAAGATGGTTCAATGTTTTCTTAAACCACTGTAACAGATACGGGGATAAAAACAATTTCATTACCAGTGTTTTGTTTTAGAGGTAAGTAAAAATACTATGAATCATCAATCAAATTAGATTAAATTCGAACAGCCTGTTTTATGTTTCATTTCGAAATAACTTAACTTTTTATAGTTAGTGCGTATAATTCTTGCTGTGATTCGAGCGGTCGAAAAGATCGAATATTGTGACGCTACTTACGAACATATAATTAGGAGACAATAATTAGATCACTTTTAGTTTAATGATTTGATCTATAATTTACGAAGGTAGTAACTGCATGTATGATAATACGTAAGTAATGAGTATGCGTTTACGTGGGTTGTTGCAGCATGTTGGGTTAGACTTTTTATTATTAATTATTTTTAACGAACATAGTGAAACATCATTCGATAGATTTACAGCTTTTTATATTTATATTTAACAAAAGCAAAAGTTTATGATTTATTATCCCGAAAAGATTATTTGTTTTTGAATAAATTCAATCCTAAAAGATCGAAACACGTAACAGAATAATTCTTCTACTCGAGACTTCCTTTGATAAATATCTCACATCAGTAAAATCTTTAACGCTAATTTGAAAAGCAACAATTTTCTTACTGATTAATGACAATTTTTGCACGCCCCATCCTTGTCATTATACCTGGGTGGTTTCCTCGTTCATCATTATAATAATTATTAAATTAAAGAGCTCGTTCTGAATAAATTTTAAAAAGAAGCCCGAAGGGCCAGGTGTATTTTCAAAACATAAAACCTAACACAGAAAATATTTTAAAAGTTAGTATACTGTTTTACTTTTCGGTACATAAATTATTATGCAGCTTCTGCTTAAAAGGCCCAAATTGGATATCCTTAAGCGAATCTAGTGCAGCTTGCCTTCTACTTTTGAATAATTCATAGTTTCTGGTTTTGTATAGTAGCACATGTTATCTTTACTTTATTTTTATCTCAGTTGTTCTTGCTATTTTTACAAAAGTAGAGTAGTTGGAAAGAAAAGCATAAGAGTGGTGCTATACAATAAATGTGGATATAGATAATAGTGACAAGTTATGATTAGTGGTTAGAATGATTGGAAAATATATCTAAACTCTAATGATAATATGGAAATATTATACTATCTAATTATTTTATTGTTCATTACGCTTCTAGTATTTGTAAGGAAGAAATATATTTTGAATCAGGTGCAAAATTATATTAATCCATACGAAATTTTGCTGGATATATGTATTCATAGTTATGTTTGCCTTTTATTAGTAGCTACACCGATTCTGGTTCAATTTTGGCATTTACCTTCATATACACCAAGCCAAGAAAAATTATTGTACTCAACTTGCTATTGCTCTCCCATCACACTGTACTGTTGTGCTTACAGATCTGAGCGAGGATTCTGCTTTTTAATAATTACTGAGGAAATTCCATCTTTGAAATAATTAAAGTTAAGATCCAGTTTAGTCCTTTCCCTTCATATAAAAATAGCAAAAATTTCACAGAACAATTTAACTGACACCTCTAGAAAGATTCCAGTTGCTTGAAGTTAGTATCATTGTTTAAGTTAATCTTCTTATTGTAGAAGATGATTTTTGATCTTAATATCTTCTTTTTTCGCTGAATGAGTGTAACACCGTGCTCTCATTATGGACATTATGAAAAACTAAATTATTTTTTACTTTTTTCCAGTTTTAAATATCATTGAGGTCCTCAGAGACGTTTGCTACAATCGTACGTCAGTATTTACCTTGATGAGGCCTAAAACTGCATATCAGTTATTACTGTATTTCTCGGTCTTTGTCAACATGCCTATAGTTCAAACGGAACCGCTTCGAGATATACTATAGTTCAGATAATATTTACAAAAATATGAAGAATATTTATTTGATTTAATCAGTTTGATTGATTAGCCAATCAGTTAAGCAGTATGACACTAAAGAAAGGTTTTCTAGAAGACCAATGACTGTTTAGAAAAGTAATTGCGTGTCTTAGTTGTTTTTTT
>VTPC01007538.1:80722-93817 GCA_011009095.1 Ignelater luminosus
AAAAAGGGTATACGGTGTATGTGCCGTTTATGACTACTACACACTGACGCCGTAATACCTAAATAAAGGGTTTTCCAATAAGAGGTGTTATTTTGATATTCAAAGAAAAGTGCCATTTTTTAATATAAATGATCGGATGTTTATTTCATTATAAAGAGGAAGGTATGCCGTTAATAGTGGAAAATAACATCAGGCAAATGACCACCACGACCACGCTTACAGGACAATATCCTTTTCATGAAATTTTCCATAACCAAATCGCAAAGTGGCTGCCCTATGTCCTCGATAGCCCCACGAATTCCATCTTTGAGGTCTTGAATCGACGCTGGGCTGTTGGCGTAGACCTTCTCTTTCACGTGGCCCCAAAGAAAGAAGTCGCAAGGTGTTAAATCACAAGATCTCGGTGGCCAATTGTGATCACCTCTTCGAGAGATAACACGGTCCGGAAACTTTTTCCGTAAAAGATCAATGGTTTCGTTGCTTGTGTGGCACGTAGCGCCGTCTTGTTGAAAGTAAACGTTGTCCAGATCAATACCATCCAATTCCGGCCATAAAAAATCGTTAATCATCTCTCGATAGCGCAATCCAGTCACCGTAACTGTTGCTCCAGCCTCATTTTCGAAAAAGTAAGGTCCAATGACTCCGCCGGACCATAAACCGCACCAAACAGTCACACGTTGAGGATAGAGAGACTTTTCAACAATAACTCTTGGATTTTCTGAGCCCCAGATCCGACAATTTTGCTTGTTGACGAAGCCACCGAGGTGGAAATGGGCCTCATCACTCAAGATGATTTTTCGATGGAATTCTGGATCATTTTCATGCATTTCAACGACCCAATCAGCAAAGACACGACGTTGTTGATGATCGGCCGGCTTGAGTTCTTGTGTTAACTGGACTTTATAAGCCTTAAGACCCAAATCTTTATGCAAAATACGGTGTAATGACGTTTGTGGAATGGCTAATTCCAAAGAACGACGAGGAATGGACAAACCTGGGTTTTCTTTAACACTTTCGGCTACAACAGCAATATTCTCGGCTGTTCTTGAGCGACGTGCACGGGTTTTATTCTTCACATCACTAACTTGTCCCAAGAGCTCGAATTTTTTCACCAATTTCTGTATTGCGGTCCGACAAGGTGCTTCACGGTGACCCAAAAATGTTCGAGTTTTACGAACCGTCTCTGCCAAATTTTCACCATTTTTATAGTGAATTTTAATAATTTCAATGCGTTGTTGAAGCGTGTATCGTTCCATATTTATTAATGGCGTAGTTTCTACTTGTCAAATGTCAAAAAATGATAGCTTCAAAAGTGACATCTACCGAAATAGCGGGCTATTCAAAATAACACCTCTTATTGGAAAACCCTTTATTATCAAGAAGTCGAAATGTCACAATACAGGAATTACAGTATTGCAAGTATAAGCCTGTATCTTTTCTCATTTTTAATCCAGGTATATTAGAAACACAATACCCCATCGCCGCCTATAGTGCATGGTTTTCTCGAATACGTATAAATACTCTATGCCAAATCTATCTGAACAGTAACCGAGAATGTCGGTAGAAGATCAGCTCTGATACGGTCGCTATTATCTTATAAACGCTCTTTTCAGTAGTAGAAGTTGCTAGTGTCACCGTTTACCAAGAATATGTCAAAGTTATGCGTTTTATTAATGAAAGAATTTAGTATCAACTTTTTGATTTTTTGGATAAAATTCACATCTTTTAAAAGTTTGGTTTGGGACTATTTTAAATTTTTGTATTAAAGATAGATTAAATCATTAATTAAATCAATATTTGAAAGAATTTCCAGATTGACTAATCCATACCAAGATATGACTGCCCAATATATGGATCAGAATTTTAAAACTCTCATTACTGAATATTTTAAACTTTCTGATTGATGTAAGTTTAACTCATTGGCTGAAGTTGGAAATTCTTCAAAAAGTTTTAGAGCTTCTTGGTAATTATACTGAATATTGAATTTGTTTCAACGAATTCAAATATTCCAAACATATCGAACTTGGCGTGAATTTCAGATGCAAAAAAATAGCAGGTGATAAATTTGGTCAAGTATAATTTTTGCTGGTTAGTGAAATCAAGAACTTGCTTTCAATTACAACGAAAGAATTGCTTGAAAATGCAAAATGCTGGAAAGATTTCCTATGTTTCAAACGATTAAATATCTCAAGGAGAAATTATTTTGATTCTGCAAAAGATTTTGTTTTTCTTAGTTTTGCAAACAATAGGGTAAATTTATGGAGACGTACTGCCCATAAAACCAAATAGACAATCCACAATTTAGGCCTATTTCAGATCAGTATAACTTAACAAAACAGTTAACGATTTTAACGATTCAAATTAATTTATTGATGTAAAATAGTACACATACATAACATTTAATATACAAGTGTATGTATAATTAAATGGACCCCATTCAAATTGGAGAGTATTGATATATTAGTACACGATATTCTTCTAATAGAAGCCGATTTTGGATTTTTGTTCTATTGCTCATGATTCTATAGATTTCCGTTAACATACTAATCTGCTCAATGTGCAAGCGCATAGTAGACTGTAAATAAAGTAAGCGTAGCTTTGACTGTTACATTTACTAGCAGTATTGGCAGAAAGACTTACGACCATCTTGTTTCTTGATTCTAATTGCTTCATGCGCATTTGGATTACTAGTCAAAACTGTGTGTCGATTTAGTAGTTGAAAGAGTTACTCTTTATCCTAGAATAGATGTAAATAACAATAAAAAATATGAAATGACGCTCAAAATCATTTTTAAGCATACCTAGAGGAAAAGAAAGAATAACCTCATAGATCACACCAGATCTTAGCAATAAAAAGTAGAAGACAGCAGAATGTAGCAGAACATTTAGGTACAATCTAAAGGTTGTAACATCATAAATAACCTTCAATTCTATTATGCCAGCAATAAGTCGTTCTAGAATCAAAATCTTATATGTATGTACTTACTGAAACTGTTGACACAATTTAATTAAGTCATGATTACATCTGTGATATCAAAACACTTCTAAAGTAGGTTTTAATAAACAAATAATAAGTCTGAATGAGATCACTGCTAAAATACAATGGTTACGTTAGCTACCTATTATCGATTTTCTCTCTAACAATAGTAAGATAGATAACAAATTCTTTGAAATCTGAAAGAAGATTAATTAATGGAATTGAATATTACGTCTAGGTTAGTGTATGTACACTTCTTGATAGTTTTTCTAGTTTTTTTGGTCTCTCTCTCTTTCTCTCTCTCTGTCTCTGCAGTTTGTCACTTTAGCTTATAATCCTCTAATTACTTCTTGATTGATTCTATTTTCTTATCCCACGTTCTTGGGAAAGATCTTGTATTATGTGTATTGTCTAGAAACAATTCAACAGTTTATTAAATTTGTTTTAAGTTTTATAAATAATTTGTTAAGGTAATCTTTTTTTATAGAGTGCCTTACATGAAACTAACATTTGTAGGGCCTTTTAATTTAATTTAATAATGATACTTGCTTTAGTATTATTTATTGTTCGTTCTTAACAGATCTATGTTTATCAGGACACCCTGTATGTCTCCCATCTTATTCTTTGTGTTATTGTAGAATTTATGGTGAATGGAAATATGCGAAATATTTAAATTTAAATGCGTAGATATCTAGAAGAAACGCAATAACAATTTAAATATTAAAAATCAATCTGGAAATAAAAACAATTGATAACAAGAATAACTTCAAGTATCATAGAAAATACAATTCTACAGTGTTATCAGATTCATTGATATTACATATGTCTATTATATTCATAATTTTCTAGTTTTCAAAACCATTCAACAATATCAGAGTTTTAAAGTACTTCCAGTTACATGGTATCACAATATTACTGTATCAAGCTCTAACCTTGCTTATATATGTCATGCGATACTGTTTATTTCACTAAAATGATAAGGTGCTAAACCTCTTCAAGAAAGAAATAAACATTCACAAGTTTTGTATATAATTTACGTTTTTAAATACCACGTGGCCTTCTAAAGAGCTGAAGAAAACTGTGTTTAAAGAATTAATAACAAGTGGCCTCTGACGTAAGTTGTCAATAAATTATTATTTCTAATCTATTAACCCCAAGAATGCACCCTGCTTTTTTTGCTGACGTATATGCTTGTTTTAATTTGAACACTTTTTTTTGTTTGAATTATGCTTTTAGTGACAGACTTTTAAAGAAATTTGAAAACACCATAAAAATATAAAAATATTTCCCGTTCACGTTTTATTGTAGTATATTCGAGCCCATGAGAAATTGCTACAAGGCTACTGAGAGAATTTACAGTTATTACCGAACGGTTTTAAAATTATCCTTTCGTTACCGTCGAAGGGTTTAAAACCCTTTCATAAAATCCTTTCTACCCTAGCTAACTGTCTCTTTCTTGTGCTGGTGTTTCAATATTCGCATCTTGTATTAGTTGGAATACTGCAATTGCAAAAATTCTGCTTTTTTGCCAGTTCGTTTTTATTAGCCGTACCCTAAATCACTATATCGATGGTATATGGCAAACAGGAAAGCAGTAAAAGGAGCCGGCAATTGTGCTTTTATTGACACAATTAGGGGCAAAGTCAACAGAACTGGGTGAAAGTGAAACATTGGATGTCCAAATAGGGGTTCTACTTATCGTTCATTGTTAGGAAAGGCAAACATTTTGAGTTCAAATATTTTTTTGAACCTTTCTAAGCCGACTCATTTATCATTTTTTTTTCCTTATTTATAACTTATCTTGTTTTCTTAAGTTTTAATAGAGAGAACCTTCAAATGTTGAATTATTACATTTATAAAACGTTTAGAAAAATTTATAACTCTTATTTCAAAAGATAGTCCAATTTCTGTTAAGAAATTTTTAATTTAACTAGTTATAGTTATAGTATGCATATACAAAGTGTTTTAAATCCACCGATAGATTCTTTAATGGCGTTTTGTTCAGTTCCCCTGTTAAACTTGAAAAGATTAAACAGAAAGAAAATGGGAGTACCCAATCCAATTCTTCTTAACGCAGATTTTTTTGCCATTGTTGAAATAAAGTTAAAAAACGAAACTTTTCTGGTTTCTCGTTGTGCCGGACGGTAGAAAAGGCGTTGCTGATGTGGAACGGTGTTAATCTGCCCAAAGTTTTTTTTAAACACTAAGGAAAACCACGGACAATGGCACTTTCACTTGTAAAGGAAGCATGCTGCTGTTATCATGGAATTTACTTAGTTTGCTAGTAAGAATTCCTTCGAATACCTTGCCTAAGACATCGAAAAGAATTACAAGCGACGATAAGAGAGGATAAGAAGCGAGGCCTGAGAAGCTGTTTCGAGGTTTGATGATCATGACGACAGTGGTTGTTTCTACTGAGAAGGAAGCTTCTTCTGAAGGGAGGTGGTGAAAGACTCTTCTCGTCGGAGTATCTTCTTCCAAAGATGATAACTGCTATCATTTCCTGTGTGATGAGAAAACAGGAAGAAATAAAGTAGGAGTTTGAATACACAAAGAGAAATTAAAAGACTGTAATGGTGATGATTTTTGAATTTTCAAAATAACCTTTGTGGTTTTAACTAAACAGATAATATTTACCTTGATTTAATTAATGGAACACCCTGTATTTGTTGTTATTGAGTTTTGTTTTCCAGTCTTCTGCTTGCCACAACAGTATACAGAATTTTGTTAAAGAGACTGTTTCACACTTTCGAACAAACCTTTCAATTTACTACAGAAGGAGTTGCTTATAGAAACAACCTAGACTCAAACCAGGAACGATTCATGGCTTTTTATTAATTTTTTGTCATATTGAACGGAAATCGTTTTTTCCAATTCGATCTACTGTTTAAAAGAAAAGTTTTAAAGAAAAAAGCTACCATAAGTCTCTTACACTCTTTGAAGCTGAGCGACAGGAGCGTCATCATTGGTATGCAAAGCTGTGCGGTGCACAAGGACGGACAAATTTTGAGGCAGCCGGCTACGGCCATATTTTCATGTCTACCTTAGAGTGCCCGAAGGATCCATTTGGATACAGAGGTGGATCCCCATATGTAGTTTGGAACCTGTGGGAAGCCCTCATGTCTGATTCCTCATTTTATAACTGAGATGCACTTAAGAATTTTGCACACAAGCAACCAAGATCTTAGCGACATCACTGCTCACCGGCTCTCAACATCCATTTGTTTTTATCTCATTCAGATCTCCTATGATAGTATAACTATTATTTGGACTATTCTTATGGTAAGTAACTTGACTAGCTTTCGAAACATTTCTTCTAAGAACAGTAACTAATCTCAAGCTTCCTCAGTTGGTATAGTGACACTTTTGAGGCTGTACTAAAAACCATTTTAAGTTCACTTGTCTTGTTCACCCAAGAATGCACATATAACAGCAGAATCACAATTATCTAGCGTCCATAAATGTGTTACAGCTTTCAAGTTCCTACCCTTTATCGCTAAAGTTAATTAGCCACCGAAGGTAGTCGTGTTGTAAGAGTTAATCTCCCTCATTAACCAGTAGAATGGAAATTTGGTGGAGGAGTCACAAATGCATGCACGCGGATAAATGGATGGATGAATGGAGCGCGCTCGAAGCAGACGGTCGCAATTACCCGTTGGCTTATAGTGGTAACTGATACAAAAAGCCCAAGATAGCGCTGCTTGCCTCAAAGACGGTCTGAGACCCCGAGCCAAGACGATGGTTGATCTCAAGAATAAGTGCATTGAGATTGTTATCGAAATGCGTTCAGCTAGAATAGCGCAGTAGTGGCCGATTTCTACAAGCAATATGGTAGTTAATGGAATGTGGTATCAGACGGCCGGGTAAAGTGGAAGAACTTTGACAGGTGTAGTGGGACTTCGGAGATGCAGTCTATCACAGAAACATCTTGGAGAGTGCACAGCGCAGGCAGCTTCGCAGTCGCTCTAAACGGGCTTCTCCTATAGCGTCCTTAACAGTGTCTTTACTTTTTTCTACAACACTGTCAAGTCGCCTTTGGTTCTACATAAATAAGGTTGCTGTCATTATAGGAAACGTCGTTTGGCCTACTACTCTTTTCTCCAGAACATTTCAATTGTTTTTGAGTTATGAAGGTAATGTGTGTGGTTTGCACTAAACAATCTGCTAAGGTCGTTCAGTACTGTCTCTTTGCAATGATTTTCTACTTTACATAATATCTTTTTAAAGCTTTGGCATTATGTATCTAACAGATGTTAAATTTTAAACTATCTTGGTTTTTCTCTCTAGGTCACCGTTTAAGACATCCTTCTACCTTTTCTAAATATTTTGTTAATTGTATTATCAATATCTGTATTTGTATTTATTCTACTAGCAATTGGCAAACTAGTTATACCTTTAACTCATGTAAGCATCGACTATATGGATGATGAACAAGGTAAGGGAGAAGATATTTAGTGTATATGAACACAATTATTGATATGTTAAGTGTTTTGTAACCTGTACCATAATATCTTCTGATGGTTTTAAATTTAATTATCTGAAAATTGGAAAACTTTTCTGGATTTCAATCTTCATACTTCGAAGTTTGATATGATCCTGTAAGCGAAGCAACAGTTCTTCTGGTTATTTACTTCATTCTTAAGGTAACATGTCATTTATATTCAGGATGATGAACTGTTTAAAATGTAGCTTCTTATAAAATAAAATTTAACTTTTGTCCAAGGAGACTCACAAAAGATATAAAGCTCCAAAGAAACATTTATGTACTTATAGAGATTTGACTTTTCAGAATTGTTATTTTATACTATAGAAGAGATGGATAACCTATGGCATGCGTATTACAAATGGCACACCATAAGATTTTGTTAACACGCAGAAGTGTTTTCGTATGAAGTCATTAAAAGCAATATTTTGCTTCTAATTGTTTGGCATCATCTCTGACCTATAGCATATTTATATCTACCAGGCTTACCATCCATTGCATTGAGAGAACAAATACTTCAAATGAATTTTTCAATGCAGCGTTTCGGGTTTTAGAAGTTTTCCGTTTGGACACCTGTAAGTCTATCACTAATGACTTTTATCAGAATGTGAATGTTTACAGTATGACGTATGTAACATGGTATATTGAGAAATAGATACTTATATTTTGTAAATTGTACAAAACTAATCCATTCTACTACATTCTTAATTATAAGCTCTTTAACACTTTCTGTGAATACATTTCACATACTTACACATAATAACAAGTGCTCCCAAGAAAATAAAAACATAAATCCTGAAATAAAATATCACTTTTTTATTGTGCTACTTATGTTGTTCTTAGTAGAATACTTGTACTAATCAACATTTTAGACAAAAAAGGGTCCTAAAGATTTTACAGTTAGACTAGAAAACCTCTCAACTTAAACGTGTGAATTGCAGCCGTTGAAAGATCTGTTAACCCCTAAACACTTTCATTTTATCTTTCTTTACAACAGAACTAATATTTACTATTACGTATAAGAGAGAAAGAGACGAGTTTACGTATGGTTAAAAACTTGAAGATTTTTTATTTAAATTCCAATATACATATACAGGTGGCCCCCAAAAGCAAATGTTGAACTTTATCTCTCCACGCAGCTTAAAGTTTATCTTGAGGGCCTGCTTGAATTATCGCACTACCAGCTGACATATGGGTCCACTGAAGTGGCTGAAATTATCGGGGAATTAAAACTGAAATTCCCTGAGGGTTGTAAACGAAACCAAAAGAAAAAACAGGACACTTTACTCCATTGATAATATTTTTTTCCGGAATATTTTTAATGAGAAATTTTTGCCCAAGGCTTGACTTTCTAGAAGCGAGTTGAAAAGCTATTCACCGGTCCAAAATCTAGTTATCTGGATTGTATTTTGTTTCAGGGCACGCTTTGATCTGAGGTGTAATGGCTGCCGCTCCGCATGCAAATGGCTGCCAGAGCGCCGCCTACGTATTCAGCATCTTTTGCCATAAGAATGTGAAATGATTCGATCTAGATTTGATACGGAAGCGGCATAGTCTAAGCGCCGAATCGAGATACAAAGATATCACAAGCTCGTAATGAAATTTGCGGAGTCAAAGGTTGCGTAATTTAATTGTAACGATTTGAATGTGATTTTCAACGACGGTTTTGTTCGGAGTTGATAAACAATTACAGTATGCAAATAGGGATTTTATTGGAGATAAATTGCTTCGATAACGGGTTACTGCAGTGAAGCTAAACATGAAACATTTTGTTTTGGTTCTGTATGTGACATTTAATTATTTGTGAAGTAAAAAAACAAACGAAAGAAGATATTTCGAATGAAAAGATAAAAATTAATGTTGGGAATGGATTACAGTAAATTTAATCTAATAAAGTAATGACATGTCCTATCAATTAAAAAATCCCTGCAATTTATTCTAATAACAACTGACAACTTCAGGGAATATTAAAAGCAAAACGTAGTACCCGGTTAAATACTCATAAAATTCTAAATTGCTAAATTCTGTCAAACATCTCTCGACATATGGCTTTATTGATAAAGAGCTTAGAGTATAATTCTGTGTAACTGCGATATTCTGTATTAGTAGGCTAATTTATGTATTTTGTACTATGTGATTTATTAGTCGTCAAATTAATCTTGTTTTTTGTCTATTTATGTTATTTTTCACACCTACTTACTGTACAAAATACAATTCTGGTTTTGCAAAGCACATCTAATTAAGATCTCAGCTATCTCATTAAGATCTTCCGGTGGAACCAAATTGCAAGGGGAGTGCTTGTGTGGAAGTTTAAAAATTGGTAGGAAAAATCAGAACGAATTAGTCGGTCAATATGTCAGAAACTTGATACTTTTATAATACTCGCTTGACAGGCACTTGTTGAAATACGAAAATTATGAAATTCTTGAAGATTAGACACGTGTTTAAAAATTAAGTTAGGGGTCACATTTAGATCTTTTTTAGTTTCTAAAGGTATGCTACGAGATTGTTCATTCTGCTTTATAATATACTAATAGAAGTGCTAAAAATAAGAATAAAAATGGTTTTTAAAAACACTTACAAAGTTTTATATTAACAATATTTAGAAAACTCGCAATCAATTATACAGGGTGTCTGAAATGAACGGAAGCATTTACACAGCAAATTTCCGAATTAGAATTAGGGCTAATTTCTTATATAAACCTGTCCCCGAGTATATCGTTTTCATTTTAAACTTGTTGTTTATCTGCTTAACATCTCGAAAACAATAAGCGATATTAAAATGAAATTTTCTCTAAGCCGTCTACTATCAGAAGGATGGTTTAAATCTCGGAAAAACTAAGAAAGCAAGAATGAGTATTTCTCCTTTTTCTTATTTTTCTTCTGTTTCTTCTTCGTCTTCTTCTTACTAACATAATTAATCTACGTCCCTGCAGTTGTAGGAGCTGTAGACACTAAATTGCTGTTACTTACATTGGATGATGTTTATGTGTCCAAAGATTAACATGAATCGTTACCAGAACTATGTATGCAGATGTACTTATTTGTCCTGTCCATTTGGTTTTCGTTTAAACTAGAAGACAGTATCTGGAACTACGAATCGGAAATGCCAGAGAAATGGGCACAACTTTTATAATAATAACTGAAAGGACCATTATAAAGACCACTATAAATCTTCCAAGCTCCTCCATCGTTTTCTAAACTGCTCCTAGTTAATCTGTCTTGTAGATTCGACAAACTATAACAATCTTTTGATTGTACTATCATCTTAGCAAAACCAATCCCCAATCTAATCAAAATTCTTTTTCTCAGAAGATTACTAATTCCTTTAGTTGAATCTAACAATATTTACATTTTTGTTACCAATTCATTAATAATTTATTCTTTGCAAGTGTTTTTCATTTTTAGAACTGATATATGATTGGCTTCTTTAAATTACAGCGATCCTGTGCTTTACAAGATTATTTAGTCGGCCGGCATCACATTCCAACCCCGTAGTGCTGCGGCTTGAAGATGCGCGAAGAACCATTTCTGTCCAGAAACCACTTCATGATCTAAATCATCATCGCCAACACCAAAAGTTTGTTCAATTCCAATACATTCACCGAC
This sequence comes from Ignelater luminosus, assembly GCA_011009095.1. Taxonomy (NCBI): domain Eukaryota; kingdom Metazoa; phylum Arthropoda; class Insecta; order Coleoptera; family Elateridae; genus Ignelater; species Ignelater luminosus. The sequence continues at coordinate 91,792 of VTPC01007538.1, forward strand.
ATTGTCGAGCAACAACTAATTAGTGCTATCGCCCACTCCATTGTCATCTGCATCATCAACAATCGCCAAAATCAAAATCTTCAAGCTAGAATTCGGCCCATTCTCTACCTTAATGCCGCTTTTCACCTTCAACCATTAATCAAATCTCTAATATAAGTATCAGCACCTACAATAACAGCTGCCTTGGCAAAACCCAAACAAATATCAAGCATTTTGCTGTTCTTGCTTGCTACAGATAAAGGAGAGACGTTTCTGAGGTTTACAATAATAGAATCATTGCAGAAATTTGAGAAGATAATCCACAAGTTGCTTTCTCCGTTCAAACTATATGACAACAAACAAACAGAGAAAGAAAAACGATATGATTTATTTCTTCTACGTTTTAGTCGATTTAGTGCACTTAGAAACAAAGTTCTGTAGATCTTCACGATCGGATATCCTTAAGAATTTATTCATGCACTGCATACAATTAAGATGGGTGATTATGAACAACTGCTGTGACAAGGAGGTGAAAAAGCAAGGTAATCCTAAAACAGAAAAAAGTTTAGTTAAAATGCAAATGCTGCTTTGCCAGTGTAGCACCAGCAAAGGAATCTCGAATTTGGAAAATACACTTTTGAGACGCAATGAGAGATTGCCAGATAAATAGATGCCACTCCCAGAATTGGCAAGCGTTCCTTTGACAGAAATAAGAGTGAGATATAAAAGCCAGAGTGTGATAGTTATTACTTCCTTTTTGTTTTTTCGCTACAAAATCACAAAACTTTTATGTCAAAACATATTGATTTTATGGACAAAACAAGAAACGACACATAAGTAGACACAACAAATCATGACCGATGCTTGAATGACTTTACTACAGGCAAGCGAAAATAATATAAGTTACAGCACATCCTTTCTAGTTTTTTTTATCTTAACTCCATTTTGGTCACCCTCGTCTCCGCGTACTCAATAGTACTTTTGTGTTTCATGTCTTTCTTAATAGTCTGTATTGAAGATCCCCAGACCATTTCAAATGTTCTGATTTAAAATATTTTGCATGTTGTTCTTTTCATTCCGATGTAGTTCAGATATTAGTGCATAACCTTGCCTCTCATGATCTCAAAGCAATGTATTAAGGATTGCATGCTTTATTCTTGTATAATTATTATAAAGCTTGTCGATATTCTGTAGTAGATTCTCTGATAAATCATCTGTTCTATCTGGAACTCTTTTTTTCTCATCTCATTAGCTCTGAGTCTAACAAAGTGATTACTCAAAATCTTCTGTAATAACCGATTCCGTTACTAACTATACCTTCATCGCGGTGGCGATATACTACGTTTCATTCTTTTACACACATGTCCATGAAAATTTCTTTTTTCTTGGCTAATTTGTGTAACTATTTCAGTTAGGATTTTTCCTATTTCGTCCTGTACTTGCACAACTGCGTCATGATTTGAAATATTATAAACGAATAACTACGTTGGTATGTTCTGATATATTGTGAATATCTTTTCGTTTCTGTTTTTTATCCCTTTTTGATTTGATTTCCTTGATCTCCTTTTTCTGTTTTGCTTAATCCTACTTTAGTTTCCTCGTATATTTCTGAACTATTTAACTATATAATTTTCTTGCTTCGTTATTTTATTTATCTTGAGTTAGGGTAGTCCACCTGGTTTCATTTAGTGTATTCTGCAATTTTAAGTTTTTATGGGTAATGGAAAGTGTGTCTATTACCTCTATTCTCAACCTGGAGGATCAGGAAATTTGTTTTTGGGACTTGCTACCCTTATTCACATTTAGTTTTTGGCTTTATATGCTCCTTCTGTAGTAAGATCTTCTGACAGAGCCAAATCACCAGTAGGCAATTGCTTGGTATTTATAACAATGTGCTTAGTGACACCCACACACCCCAAGGGTAACAGTTCTTGAAGATTCTTTACTGGAAGAGGGCTAGGGGAGGTGAAGCCATTTTTCAAATCTGAAAGCTTTTAAGCCACCTGTGCCGTTTTACACTATTTAATTATAGTTATAGTTAGAAAAA
>VTPC01007538.1:103817-119662 GCA_011009095.1 Ignelater luminosus
TATTTTTTGTTTTTTAGTTGCTTGTCGTCTTTTAAAAGCCATCAAAGAAATTGTTTACTGCTTGCATTTTAATAAAAACGAAATATTCAGCTTTTAACAGTTGAAACGTTTTTAATTACTAGAAGTTTGTTCGGTAATCACTTTTACAGTGTTTATAAATAAATAACTGGCATTATACGTAGCTTGAAGTTTGAGGTAAAATCGTAAATGTGACAAATACAACCCTCTTTAGGAATTAGATATTGATTAAATGAATTATTTACTTTCTTCTAGACAGAAACTTGTTATGCAAGCTGAAAACCAAAGCGAAAATGCTATAAATTGCTAACTTCTCACAGCTCACAAAACATAAAGCTACTGTGATGATATTCAAAACTCTATGGTTTAAAATAAAAAAATAAAATGAAGGGTTAATCATTCAAAGAATATAATATGATTAAGTGCATGTACAGTAGGTTTTGTGATTAGGAATAGATAACGAAAAGTAGGTTGTATAGAGTGGGCGGCTAGATAATAAAAAAAGGAAAGGAAAAAAGGGAAGTTTGTGGAAAAGAAAAATTGAACAAAGGGGTAACTAGGTGTGGTTGTTGATATATATTAAAAAAAAATGAAAAATAGAGAATTGTGAAATAAGTCTTTTCTTTTAAAAAATGAAAAGAAGTAATAATAAAAAAGAAATGTATATGAACCATTAAGATTATTTTGTAAATGGTTATTAATATTCGTTACCTATATGGTTATTAAGATTTTTATGTGAATGGTTCTTAAGACTTGTTATATTTATGGTTTCTGTTCTGTTTATTGCGCTTTATGTGCAATGTGACATGTTATCACAAGAAAAGTACATCAAAAATAAAATAAAATAAGGTACACCAAATAAATGGACTTTGATTTATCATTAATTGACTAAAACAAAAACCATCAACAAAGAGAGACCAAATGGAAATGAAGAAAGAATCAGTACGGTATATGGAAAAATGAGGAAGGAAGCAAATGAGTGTGAGTGTTTATTTGATTAATAGACTGATTAAAAATAAAAAGAAATTTTCATATAAATAAAAACTTTATTCAATAATAATTACAGAATCTCGATATATACAGGGTGATTCCGAAATAAAGGATATCCTTTTAATAGGTAATAAGTGAGGCTAAATGAAGACAAAAAATGAAAAAACGAAAAAATAATAAAACTGTGTAGTTAGTATAGTTATATATAAAAAAAATGTAAAATTCTTTGAATGAGTTAATCATTATCAATTTATAAATTTTTTTGACAAATATCATTGACACAAGTTAATGTCATAACCATTAACCTACAATTAACAAACATTTTTTTTGACATTAATTTAAAATTTTGATAAATAGAATTCAATTTCGGCCCATGAAATAAGACTATAATTAAATGTTGTGAAATTCATTACATTGAAGTTCTTATATCATTCCACTACGTACACATTGGAGAGCAGAACATCAAACCGAGTAGTGAAACACATCAACTTCACTTGTAAATTAAACAGGGAAAAAATAGTGCGCACTAGCTGATGGTGGTGGAAGGCATTCACTTTTCCGTTTGTTAGTTCTCCATTTGTTGTTGCATTCATTAAAATAGACGTAAGTACTTGCATCTGCTACCAGTGATGGATTTAGGCTTAGGCCCGTGAACCCCGGGCCTAGGGCGACAAAATCTGAGGGGCGCCAAAATTTGAGGCGCCGCAAAATTTGAAAGACGACAAAATGTTTTAAAAATATTATTTTTTCCACCGGAGAAGTATACCTTAACATGGTTAAGTATCTAATCATTGAAATAAAAAAAATATTAATTGACCAACTGATAATCTCGGGAATTATAAAAATATAAAGAAATTGAATAGATTTTTCTCAATTCTTTGTGTTTTGCCACAGCAATTGTTTTTTTATATTTCTATTATTATACAGGGTGTCCCGTAAATGCCAATAAAGCTTTAGATAGCAGCCTCCCTCAACTTCTTAAGATGCCAAAATTGAAAACACGAATGTTCCAACGTACACGTACTTAGATTTGTCACACGAATCAAAAATAGAAATTTAATCTTGGCAACGCTGCTGCAGGCAAACACAAAATTATTCGAATACAGGAATTAAAGTATCGCACGAAATTAAAGATTTATCAATTTTATTCCAGTGATAATGGATCATAAAATTATCAAAACTTAAAAGAATTGTTGGCTACTCATTTCATCGGATTTATAAGTACACCCAAGACTTGAATGTTTGTCGTATCTATTTTTTGGCAAGAATTCAATTTTTAAAAGCATCTTCAAAAAGAAAAATATAACAGTTCTGTGCTCTATCAAGGGTAATTGTTATTTCAACAGATTCATTTGTTGAATTGATAATGGCTTCATTTAGATTCGATTGTTTGGTTTCTGTTTATTTAGTGTTAACTTCTGATCACTTGTACAAGAAAACTAAGCTGAGGAAAAATTTTCTTTTTGCCGATTTGCAATAAGCACTCATAGAAGAAGCTTTATTGGCATTTACGGGACAACCTGTATATTTTATACCTGGTGTCTCAGACCACTCGTCCACCTTTATTAAAATTAAGAGGTTTGAGATTTTTCCATGAAACAAATGGTTTTCTTACTAAGCTTGACGTGCTCTTTCGGATGGTGTAAAACTTGGAAATTCGACAGTCCCCTTATTGGGGGATTAGGGGTAACTTTAAACTTGTAAATGGAAATCCCTATATTTTATTACAAATTTGGATTCTAAGCCTCAAAATACCTATAAATTATTTGAAACGTTTTTCTCGATTCGTAACAGATAGCGCTGTAAACGCGAAAAACTTCTTAGCTGAGATTTTGCGGTTATCCCACTAAATACACTTCCGATCAAAAGATTAGAAATTAAGATATTGAATATTATCGAAATAATTATTAAATTGTGCTAAAATTGAATTGCCACTTCACCATTGAGGGGGGGGGGAGTGGCGTGGGATAGTTTTACATTTTACATTATTGATTCCCAGTTTTTACCCAGGTTCTTAATTCCTAAAAAATCATGTCTAATGAAAAAATTTACTTTACATTCTAAACTGCATATGTCAAACTGGAATTAAACATTTAAATGAATAATTATTTTCAACTGAAAAACAATTCTAAAATGATGCAAATACTTTTATGGAAGAATATGTTCAATGTGTGTGCCATTCTGGATGATGTAAGCGATCATTCTGGAGCGGAAAAAATCGACTGTGGTAAGAAGTTTTTTGCGTTTACAGCGTAATCTGTTACGAATCGAAAAAAAAATGTTTCAAATAGATTATACGTAATTTGCGGCTTAGAATCCAAATTTGCAATAAAATATAGGGGTTTCCATTTACAATTTTAAAGCTGCCCTCCCTCCATCCCCCTTATTGGGAGTTTTCAATTTTTACACCAACCGAAAGAGCACATCAAACTTAGTGAGGGAACCGTTTGTTTCATCGAAAAATCTCAAATCCTTTACTTTTGATAGAGGTGGACGGGTGGTCTGAGACACCCAGTATACACCTTTAAAAAAACAAAAAAAGCGCTATATCAAAATAGACCTAGGGCGCAATCAAACCTAAATCCGCTTCTGTTCGTTACATGTTTATGCACGTAAATTCGCTGAAATACTGACAGCCGACGGATTGTGAACTTGTTGCAAGTTTGCTGAAATGTCAACACAACTATGCTTTCAGTGCTTAACAAGCTTTAGACGAACTACCAGTAGTGGCTGGTGATTTTGAATTGTTCGAAGACAACATAGAAATCAACATACAGAAGTAATAGAATCCATAACGATTGCCCGTTAGGAGTTCTCGTTATATAACTACTATATAAAGTAGTAAACTAAAATTGAAAACCTGATCAAGAATGCTAAATAAAAAAAACATTCTACGTCTTTATTACTTTTGGCAAAAATAGAGTATAATCGATAGATTGAATTAAGGTTGTAGGATCCGCTTATAAACCCACTTCAGCATTGTTAGTATAACTGATTCAGAATGTTTTACATTATTGTAGAAATCCCATCTTCCTCTTTAACCATGAATTAAACTTATCAAAATTAGAGAGAAATTTAAGAACTCAAGACATTCTTACACGTGCTATTTTTTGATAATTTGAGGTTCTGTCTTTTTGTGTGAATAAAGACATAGTAAAGCACTGATTTAGGTGGCAACTCTGTTAATACTCGCTGCTTGGCAGTTCAATCTTCAGTTGCTTTCCTCAACCAGACTTAGAGAAAAGGCACTAATCTCCTATTTGTAAGTTGAGAACTGATCATTGCTTTAATCGAGACTTCAGACTTCATTGTTATTACCTGTAAGTCAGTGATTGTTAGGAAGACATTTTAAAGTTTTCTATATCTATTGACTATAAGGGCCTTTTAGGTCCACAAACTGTAAAAATTCGTTTTCTATGTGCATGGGCGCCTAGAAGGAGTGCACAGTTAAAAGACGTCAGTTCTCCCGTTCATATTTCAGATTTTAATATATTCAAGAAAGTCCAGGCTAATAACCCACGTCCGGATTTTGTAGTAAGGAGTGAAAATAAAATCGGCTCTGAAACTATAGTGACTCTTGAAGTTTCAGATTTAATAGGACAAACTTGTTTTACGTAGCTCTTTGGTTGGACAGACTCTAACTAGAAAGTGTTTAATGTTTTAACACTTATGATAGCTAAAATCAGCAATATTAATCTGTTCAAGCTTAGTATTAGTCTTAATTCATGAAAGTTGTCCACAAATACAAAAGTTACATTCTATGGCTAAAATTACAAAGATATGCTCTTGAACTAAAGGTTAGAAACGCATCAATTCAGAACGTATTGAATAAATGCTGTGCAATTCCCGAAGATGTCTAAAGAGTCAATGTGCCCTTGTGTTCAAAGACCCTATCCATATTTAAAATTTTCAAAATATTCCAAATGTTATCCTACAAGTTAAAAGAAAGATTAATCTTAAACTTATATGTATTTCAAAGAGACTAAAGCAGTACTCTAAGGCAGCTCTTAATTAAACCTTTAAACTACTAAGAAGCAATTTGGTAAAGATCTGCACATGTCAGATTTTTAAATTGAATCACTACACGGCTCAATTTGAACTTGAACTGGACTGGGACTGGTATGTCAACTTTTTCAAATCAGCTACTCTTTTCAAGCGGATAGAGGTGTTTGAACTGATTAAGTCTAAAATCAATAGGGGTTTTCAAAACGTGCTATTGCGTCTTTTAATGGCAGGTTTCTTCCTATTATGTCGAAAGTAAGACATTTCGCACTATTTTGCAGTTGAACCTTGCCATGTAGAGAAATCCTTTAGACGAATTCCAACCAACGACTTTTGATTAATAAATCAATTGTAATGTAATATTTCTTAATGCTTATAATAACTAAATAAGCTTACTGACGATGTTGAGGTCGGTGACAAATACTATTGTAATATTATATCGCAGTAGTAGTATAGAAATGTAAATGCTAACTTCAACAAGGACACAGTGAGTCCGTCGCCGATCTCGATGAAATTCTTACTGGCGATTCTACATCGAAAATAAGTCGACCCGTATTTTGTTGTTTGTCTAAATGGGCCCTTCGGGCCTCGCAAAAAGATATATATGATTAAAATAGACTTTCACGAAACTGGCGCTGCTCCAGCTGTCTTAAGCGATTTCAATGAAACTTTTATGGGTGTTTTTACATTAAAAGATATTAGACCTGTGTATAGGAGTTTTTTAATATACGCCCCAAGAAGGCCAGAATAAAAGTCACAACACAGTAACAGCGTAAACTTACTTCTATAAACCCATAACAGTTGTAATCGGTTAAGACAGCTGGAGCACCGCCAATTTCGTGAAAGCCAATTTTAGCCATTTTTCAATCTATAATATTTTTTTACAAGGGCCGAATGACCCATTTAGCCGAATGGCAAAATACGTGTCGACTTATTTTGGATGTAGAATCGCCAGTAAAAATTTCATGGAGATTGGCGATGCACTCACTAGACTCTCTCTTTGTAAGTGTAATATATGACATAAAAGAATATTACATAATAAAAATATCAATAAATAAATAGTTTGTTTTACAAATGGGTAATAACAGAATAGCAGAAATGATACTTTACATGCCGACCCTTGCCAGTTTAAATTACAAACTTAAAAATTACAAAGAAAGAATTAAAAAGTTTCAAGTTGAAAAGAAAAAAATTAAAATTTGGAGATGTAAAGGAAACAATCAAAAGAAGAAATTGTGATAGCTCAGGTAGGAAACAGTGGAGGATCGGCGAATACACTGGACGAGTCTCGGACTTCTCTAAAGGACTTACTAAAAATCTTGATAAATTGCTGTAAGTTATTCTAAGGATAACCGTATTATGTTGGAATCGATGCAGAAAATCCATAAAGAAGATTATCAGAAATGAAGTGGTTTGCAGCAAAAGTGACCTTACAGGGCAATGTAAGTTTAGTGTAGTAGTGATAGTGCTCACAACATTAATATGTGGCACAACTAAATGACATTACACGTTGTTCAAAATGTTTTATATTCGTGTTGGTCAGGAAATGTCACAAGCAGCTATAACTTTCATTTGCAGAAGAAGAATTGGTTAAACTACTATGAGCAGCAAATGAAAAAAATTTCAAACTGGGTTGCAAAGGGAAATGCTTCTATTTACTTTGAAACATGAATTGCAGATTCATGAGTATGATAGGTTTGGTTTCTAAAATAATTTGCAATTCTCAGTAGATTCACTACCTAGTATTCTGAGCATAAAAATGTATTTTACATAACTTATGCGAGTTGAAATTTACCTTCCAAGATGAATTTTGGGAGATTTCTAAGATCGAAGTTTAGTAAGATTTATTTCTGCAGAAGAAGAGAAGAAGGTAACCATTAAAATAAAACACAAAAACATGCCCAAAACCATACACGTTTTACGAGCGACGAGAGCATTCGCTAACGACAAAAACCCAGAAAATCGATTAAGCCTAAAGGCATTAAATTTGAAAATGTTCAAAATCGCTACGTTTAATTCTTTTGCTAGAAGAACAACAAACCTAGCGTCTACAAATTTGTCATAGACTCTCCGTCAACATATAAGTAGGATACGAACAATACTTTTTTGTTTCTTAGTAGACTAACTTTGATTCATTTTAGGAAACCTTACTCTAAAATGACCAACTTGATTTTCGGAGTATAACCATTGGCTACCACTGCACCATTGCTTACTTATATATGATTAATGACGAATAGCATATCGTAGCAGTGGTAACTTATAGAAAGAACTTAAATCCCTTTTCAACTTCATTAAAATGGATAGTAGGTGGTTATCCGATTAATGATGGCGATAACGGAAGCACGAGCCAGGAAGATGGAGATGGTAAGGTTTTCCCCTATGGTGGTGTGTTTAGTTATTCTGATAACCTGACAGTGGCCTCAGATGTCTTTGCCACCTGGCGCTCATTGTGCCTTCTTTTTCGTTCTTATTCTGGAGAGAAGAGATAACAGAAAAATGGAAACATTTGGAATCAAATTACACCAGCAGATTCCATCGTAGTGATTTTTGGGCAATGAAAGATAAAATTACATGTTGTAGTAATCTTTTGGCCAAAAGTATTTAAACTTGGGATTATGCTAATTATGGCTAAAGCATTGGTTGGATTCCAGTATGTCTGCTAGTACCGTGACTAGGGGGTGACGAAGACGTCGGATAACTCCCACAATAGCAAAACCATATATAAAATACACTGAAAGCAAATTGGCACACTAAGAAGATCAGTTATTTTATTTTGTACAGTTCTTTTCAGGTGACTGTGTGATTTGTTACATTAATTGCTTTTGTAATCATCATTGGAAAGGACTTTCCCACGTTTCACACATTTTTTGTCCCTAGAAGAAATATGAAATTTAAAAAATTGCTGACAAAGCCAACCAAATAACTTTAAGGAATACAATAAAAATTTATATAAAATTCTTCCAAAACGATTCTGATTCTGAAAATAGAAATTATTTTAAAGTCAAAATTCAAATAAAAGTTGAAACTACCAAATTAATGTCACAATAAAAAACTAAGTTTTTAAGAAAAGTTTTTTTTGTTAGAACAGTTTAGAAGAAATCAAAATCAAACGATACAGGACGTATACATATATTTCTAGAATGGTAGATAATAAAAATAAAATGCAACGTAAAAGCCTAAAAACCTTATTTGTTTCTAAACTAATAAAATTCTAAAATTAATTATTAGCCACAGAAGTTGTTTCAAAATACATAAAATTAAACCATAAAAATATTAACTGCCAATATTTTAAGTTTTTATGTATGTGGGATCCATACGATTTTAGGGTCAAGGGTCAACTTGTTTAGAAAATCTTAAAGCCAACAAATTTTTATTAATTTTTTTATATTTGATTTTTAATCATAGAAACAAATATTAATAATTTCAAAAATTCTTAATTACAGATATAAATGTTATTTGCTGTTGTAGCAACATCTAGTGAACAAGCTTACAACTAACAAGGAAGCTGCTGTTCTTCTTTCGCCTGATAGATGGCAACTGCATTGATTTACCAAGTGGCTCGAAGCGACTTAAGCCGGTTGCCAGATGTTACTTAATTCTTTAGAAACCTGCTTTTAGTATCTAGAGATGGTACCTGTGTTTTGTGTTACCTGTAAAGTTTACGTGCACCATTTGGTGAGTTTATTTAACTGCAAGAACTCGTTAAAGAAGTAACTGTGTAGAGGACGCTAGATGGTAGTCATTTTCGGTGATATATAAAAAGGATTTAGAAATTTTATGATAACCCATTACTTCTCGTTTCTCTTCTATCTATCTCTTTTAATACTAATGTAATTGCATGGACAATTTAAAATAATATATCAAAGTATGATCCCAAGAGGAATAATTAGATGTTTGGAAAAGTCAAAATAATTAAAGAACAAAAAAATAACACCATCAGATGAATAATCTTATCCAAAAGGAAAAAGAAGTCCCAAGTCAAATCACAATAATTTTAAATTACAGGGCGGCCTCTAATCACTCTTTTACATCAAGGGGTATTCTACGCTCCATACAAAAGAATCTGACTCGTCGAATAAGCAAATTCATCCGATAAAATTCTTCTATTTGGACGCAACTTTTCAATTATAAACTTACGTAATATTTTAATAGGTTAAAAAATTGGATCCCCAAAGCTATACGATAGAAAACGAGACTGGGATTTTCGATGGTTAATTATGACAACATCTACATCCGAGTTCTTCATTAAGATCATGCTGGGTTTTTATCTATAAGAGGGGAGTTTTAGATTTTTAATATGGAAAATTCTTCAACAAAATAAATTGATATGTTTGCGTATTAAATTTAAATTTAATCTACTAAAACGGATTAAAAATTCTACTTTGAACTAAAAAAAGCATCTTAATTCAAGAAGATTACATAAACATTAAATTCGAATTATTTAATATGCACGTGATTTTTTCTTGCGGTTTAGGTCCGTAAATAACATTTGATCTAAACAAAACTGACATTTATTAACATCAATAAAAATAACCCGAAGTTTGCATAACGGAAAATAACCTTTTTTTTGACCAAATTTTTCTTTAAAATCCAATTCATTTTAAAACTCAAAACCAATTTTGTTCTTGATTAATTAATTAGATGGAGTATTAGAAAAACCGCTTTTGAATTTTAACTCCTTGATTTATTAGCGTTCGAATGTGTTTTATAAGAGAAATAACAACTTGGCAACGGCGCGTTTAGATACCGGTTTCTCAATATTTTTTTATAGACAAGCTCCGTTGGTGTGATCAAGACAAGCTTATTAATGTTTTTCGCTGATGGAATGGGATAGAGAGTGTGCTCGCATTCTTGAACGTATCATGACAAAAAGAACAAGATCAGGCTCAGCATGCTTGATATTATAAAGTACATTTTAGATTTTACTTACGAGAAAATGATTACTGAAGTTGAGATGAATGTATCTGGTTTTAAGGAAGTAAAATGAAAGGATGAGCGAGTTACTTTTTGTAAAATTTTCCTCGACTGTAATTGATATACTTTTTTTTGTTTTCTAGGATGAAAGATAAAACAACTAAATAACTAATCTATTTTTTACCTTCCAGCTTAGAACAGGTCATAATTATTTTTATTAGAATTTCGAATCGAGATCTAAAAAAAAGACTGTTTTAATAATAAAAATTAATTTCGTAAAAGTTTATACCGTCATCGCAGTATCCAATCAGTTGTGCAAACTTAATAATAATCTCTATGGTGTGTTTACGTTTGCCAACATTAACTAGCAGCCGATAGTAAACATCCTAAATTAAGGGTCATTTCCTAAGGCCATTAAACGTTTTAATCAAAGCGAATGGCAGCACTATGACTTCTAATAAGAAGCTTCGATTGCCAATCTGCAGGAGTTATTTTGTTTACCGTACATGTCATATATAAAAGGATATTTTTGGATAAAATTATTATAGAAAACAGTTTTGTTTGAAATCATAGGGAAGTTACGGGATTACGAATATTCTTCTGATTATCTATTTCTATTTACGTCAGTCACGTACAATGAAAAAGATGAATTTCGATTTTTCGAAGAAATGCTGGTCAATGTAGTAAAATATAAAAATTATTCGTTAATATAAAATGTAAGTTCATTTTTGATTTGGAATTTGATTGAGATCAAGATTATAATCTTAAGTGATACTACTTATATCAAAAATTAGTCAAAGATTATTGCAATAGACTACATATGTGGTTTAATGAAAAAATAAAATAAAAAGTTAATTAAATGGCAAATACAAGTGGAAGTGGTTACGTTGTGGTTCCTTTCCAGATTGTTATTCTAAGACAATGCTACTACTTCAAGTGGATTATGAATGGTGGCACTTGTTCTATGTAAATGAGTTGAGTTTTTTCAAAAGATTTGAGCTTGTGTAAGTTTTGATCTAGAATTATTTGTTACCTCGTAACTTGGAGATATTTTTCCTTTCTTGCAATAGTTCGGTTATCTAACTTGTTTGTTTACATTTGCTTTAACTATTTTTGACCAGCTGCAAATCGCTTTCGCCTCTGCAGCTTTTGGATATTTTATGTAATTTACAATGGTGATCCGAACTGAATTTCTAAAAGTATTAGCAAAACTTCTAGATTCTCTTAAGTACCATTATTGGTTTGAAACACTTCTGGCATTCCATATGTTGCAAATCACGCTTTGAGATTTTGCTAGCCACATTTTGCCATCAACATCCCTGTATCCCTCAGTATTATTAGCAGTAAGTACAATTTTTAATGGCATAATTGATATCTTTCACCTTCTTTCTCCATTAATGAAACGGTCGACTTTTTTTTACAGAGCTTTGAAAGCTTGGGAGCTCTTCACCTTAGTCATTTTGGTAAGAAGAGATTTTGGAACAACAATATTTTCTCCTTCAATTTCTTTTTCAGTAGATGTAGTCAGACTTTACACAATCTGTCATTTTGTAGTTGGACAGAATCCATTTCTACAATTTAATACTTTGACAGCTATACCTTGGTCAATAGCGGGAGTTTTTGTAAATATCTCTTGGATTTATACAAATAAGAGTTTTCTATTTTTCTAGACAACTATCATTGGTGAAACAATCGAATTTGGCTGTATGATTGGTCTTGCATTACCTTCTTTTGTTTCAACTTGGAAAAATTACATATTTCATACAACTGGTTAAGTTTTTCAAATTTTTGTATGATTTGTTTTACACTAATTGAAGAACTTTTTGAAATTCCATTCTCAAGAAAGAACCCATTGAGGAAAACGTCTTGACGTCTTGCAAGTCCTGAAGATTCTTATGAAAAATTAGCAACAAATTCAGCAAAAATGTTTCCTAAAGTTTATTTGTGCATTATCCAGACTGCATTCAACAAACTAAACTAAATTTCAATTGTACAAATTTTATGTATTGCACTTCTGTTTTTGGAAGCGGAAAGCAATTTTTCATTAGATTCATTATTCTTGACTGGTTTCCTTCTTACCATTTAAACTACTTTTAGTAAACAAGTTGCAATGATAAAGTTACTTTTACTGTTTCTTATTTCAAACAAACTCACTCTTTCAAACTTTTATTATTGTAACTAACATATAGGCGTTACTACTAAAAATTCATACAAAACAATTTTAGCCCTAAATTAATTCTATTAAAATCGAATGTAGGAAATACACCTATGAGATTATTAAGTAGTTACTTTAATTCAGAATCCGCACCATGATCTGCTTTTCTCACTCCTTTCGAAGTTTGGCCCAGGTTTGACTTCATTCTTTTTATCAGTTTCACCATGGATTTTGTCGTCCAACTACTTGCATATGTTGACGCCTTCCAGTAGTACCAGAAGCGCTCAATTGGCCGCATTTGGGGTACCTTGAAGATATCATCAATAATGTAACGGACTTTCGTCCTCTTTAGTATGTCTTCTGTGATGGTCACATAATGTGATGATGCCATGTCTTTCCAGAAGATCTACACTTTCTATCATAATAATGTTTTTTTAAGGAAAAGGATCTATCGTTTCTGTATGCATTATTTAGAATTATTCTTGGCGTTTATAGAGTTTCCAGATAGGATCACATAAGTGGTAGACTTCCCTTGGTGAAATGCTTAAATTTTACCTTGGAATTCAATTGCCAGTACAGTCGCTGCCATCGACTGTGAAGGGAAACTAGTTATCCAAAAACCTTTATTCCAGTCTCGTTTGCTGTGTTCCCAATTACTCATAGCCGTACTTTGGGGCTGATTTCTTTCTTTTAAACCAACGTTCCTTTTCTTAAAAATGCATATAATTAGGAAATGTTGCATTGCACTCCAACAATAATATCCTTGGCAAGCTTATCTCTCTTTTACTGGCATTTTTCGAGCACCACAACCAAGTTTTGTTTCCATTCATTCTTTTTATGATGCAGCATATTGTTTGACGTGGAATTTTCATTTTGAAAAAGTAATTTACGGTGTGCGATTCGCCCAAACCCTTGCCAATGAACAATTATTGTACTTGCTGTGTTCACTGTAACAAAACAGTTGCTTCGCAACCTCTAACTTAGTAAACACACGCAGTTAGAAGTGGTAAAAATGCAAATAACGAGTGTTAGTGTCAACTAGATTTTTTGGAGATTTTATATCGGTTTTCTTAGTTTCTTTAAGATCTATTTGTATTTACTAACTAGGCTATAATTTAATACATGTACTTTAGAAATGGTTATGTTATTTATTTGCATTGAGATGTTTACTTACTAAAGACAAGATTCTTGTGTGTACACTTGGAAATATTGTAACCTCTTGTGAAAGAGTTTTGTTCGAAGTACTTCATAATTCTGTTGATGGCAAATTTTTATGATTTGGTACTACAAATTGTAGATAGCTTTCACATCGTAATAAGTATAATAGGTGTAATGTCTTTAGCGTGAAACAATGCATCTTGACTTATTCTGTAATGTTTTAGGTTATCAAGGATTTTGAGCAAATCTGTTTATCCATGTATCCATCTGTAATTCATAACACTAAATATGAATAACTTAAAATAGAAGTTAATTGCAACTGCAAAATATATTGATAGTACTTGGAGATATTCTTAATTTAGGTTAATCTTTTTTCTAAGTATATTGGCTTTTATATTATTGAAGCATCAAAGTTGTGTTGTCTTACAAGAAAAGCATCTAAGATAGGAGTAAAAAGTCTACAACCATAGTCCACGCATTTCTACGCTAAATGATATTTGGCCATACAACAACAAAAATCACCGCTCATGGTTTCCGATACACAAACTGTCCAATTTTCAATAAGAATTATTATTATAAAGTACTAGATGGTAGTTCTTTTCAGATTTTTGCAGTAGATACCTTCAGGGCAAAATTTAAGGGAATTAACATTTTTTTAAAGAAAAGATATGTCACGTCACTGAAAAAATAAATATCCTTGACATTCCCAAAATCTCCACTCAATTTAGAAAGAAGGCCCATTTTTGCATTTTGCACTCTTTAGAATCTACGCTCTTCGCTTCATCAATGCCTGAAAAGTGATGTATAATGTGGTAATGAGATATTCAGTATGACTGTTGCTACAAGGTATCTACTATTTTATGAAAGCATAAAGTGAATGCTTACAGAGGAAGAAGGGCGTTATTCAGGGAAGGGAGATGTGTTATTTAGAGACGCTAAGACTTATCGTAGAGCCTAAATATCTTAACAACATTATAGTAGAATGATTGATATATGATATCTATTATATCAATCCGTTAAATCGACCTATCGGTGGGTGTATATGAAAGACGATTTAAGCGATACTAACACATTCTATAGCAAGAAGTGTAATGAGTTTGAATCCCTTGGACATGTGTCATGTCAGTCAGTAAAGTTCCTTCGGAAACATCTACAAACCCACTAGGTATACCTTTCCCCAAAATAAAATTCAAAGTGAATCTATTTATGTGGTCGGATTATTTTTTGGAAACTAAAAACAAAATTAGGACTTAAAGTTCATTTGACAATGAAATTGTTTTGTGCATTTTAAAATTTTCGACAGACTTTATATGAAGCCCCTGTATCATGTGGCAAATCGAAAAGGTTTGGTCAATGGTCAATAAAGAGGGTTTATCATCAAGAGCTGAGATTTAGATAAGACAGTTTTGTTGCTTCTAATGTGAAAACTGTGTAATATCTAGGGCGAGTGAATGTTTAATGATGAGCCGTGCAATTTGTTGACATCAAAATCATCTGCGTACTATTTTGCTATAGGGTGTTCTTGTAAATACTATGTCGTACACCACTGATATTAACGTCAAAAAAATTAAAAAACGTTTTATAATTATAACAGAAGATATAGGATGTTCATCTTTCATTATAATATTCAGATACGTTTGGTTACCAAACAATATTTTTTGTAAAATTCCTTGTATTTTATCTGGAGTATATAACTGACATAAGTATTTATTTTTTTCATGGTGTTTTTTTAATTGATTTTATTATGAAATTATTGAGATTCTGAAACTTAGGTTAACCTCAAGTATATCATTTTTCTTAGATTGAATTCTACATATTAATTTAAAAAGGATATTTATGACAAACATACAAAAGAATTAATTAAACTTATGTAACAACTAAAGAGTATTTATAGGAGAATTATGAGAACTTGACAATAATTAATTTACAGCTACCCAAGTATCCTTCATGTACTATTCCACGAAAATCTTGATCAACTTTTCTTTCACTATAGTTTGCTATCTTAGTTAGTAACAATCATAATACATTCAAATATCGCATATCCTGTGATCTTATCGTAGATTGTTAACTAATTTAAATTTTTTTGTACAAAACTTACATTTTATGTTGTAACTAATAGTAACTTCAAGATGACCATTAGTGATAATATTGAATGATGTAGGAGTGGATTTCGAAATATTTCTCTTTAATTAAAAAGCAAAAAAAGAAACATTTTTTGTATTAAATTTAACTAATTAAAAATTAAAACGGATCTAAAAGGGATAAGCAAATAATCAATCCAATAGACGTGTTTGAGATGTAATGATGAAAATCCAGTTCTTCAACTAATTCAGATGTGAATGCACGACTGCTGTCAGAATTTAAATCAGCAACTCTATGTTTACTTATTGGTTTCTTAAGTACATGAAGTTTAATAGCATTAAAATATCTTCAACTTGTTTCTAGTTTAGTGTGTAATAGTAAAAAAGTAATAACTAAAAATACAGAAATTTGTAGAATTCTTGGTTAATCTTTCCGTTACCTATGTATAAAAACAAACTTTACAAGTTGTAATAATTTTATGTTGAAGACTTTTAAATGTCTTAAGTAGTTTAATTAAAAGAGAAAA
>VTPC01007540.1:9618-36577 GCA_011009095.1 Ignelater luminosus
GGAGTATTTGGTGGTCTAAGTATTTCTTTGTTTACCAACTATAATCACATCGATCGCTTCTGCTCAGATGATAATGAAGGATTTAAAGTATCTTAATTTATATATTCAAATTCTTTTTGTTTTCGAATAAACTTTCAGGTCACCATTCATCATCCAGCAGAATTTCCTAATATGAATACAAATTTTAGAGTGCCTTTAGATCAAACTGTCTCAGTTGCTATAAAACCTACACTGATTACTGTTTCGGAAGAATTAATAAACTATAAACCAGAAGATAGAAAATGTTACTTTTCTAATGAAAGAAGTTTAACATATTTCTATAGCTATTCTCAACAAAATTGTTTGGATGAATGTTTGACAAATTATACTATACAGTATTGTGGTTGTGTTGCCTTTTATATGCCAAGTAAGTAGAGATATGCTGGCATTGCCAAAAGCATTAATAATTTATGTTTAGAATCAAAATCGTTTCCAATATGTGGACTTGGACGTACCGATTGTATAGAAAGAAGCAGAAGTAAGCAACATACATGCATTTTCCGGTCGTTTACAACTGGTTTGATTATTATTTATTTTAGGTGATTATCTTTTAGACTCAAACAACACAACAGATTGCAACTGTCTGCCTTCGTGTACTTCATTAAAATACGAAGTGGAAATATCACAAAGTAATTGGGCATGGCGCGAAGGCATGATCCTAGAAAAAACTCTTACTAATAACTTCTCAGACCTTTTCGCTAGGTTTCACAAGTTTGTAGATCCTACTATAATTTCATTTACATGTATTTGTCTAGGAACATAATGACATGCAAATGATTTCCAGGTCTCATTACTCAAAAGTTATTGTGTATTTCAAAGACATGCAGTTCTTGACGTTAGAAAGGCACGCAATTTATGGAACGATTGATTTCTTTTCTAATGCAGGAGGACTTCTGGGCTTATTTATTGGTTTCTCTTTGACATGTGCAATGGAGATTGTATACTTTTTAACACTCAGAGTTGTTTGTAATATTAAAAAGTTTGGACGGCATTTTTGGTCTGGACAGGAAGTATCAAATCAAAAATGAAAAAGTGTTTTTTCTATCCTGTGTTTCTCATTGTGTGTGTAATATCATTTTTTTTCTTTTTCATTATGCTAAATAAATTATAATAATGTAATCTAATTAATAAAGCCATAGGATATAAATACTTTTTTTATTAAACAAAGGACAAGTAATAGTACATAAAACAGTTTCCTATAATGAATGTCTAAAATTAATTTGACATCGGCACAGTAATGTGAATAGTGGTGGATGATAAGTTGAGGCCAGTAATAAGTCTTAAGACTGTAATGAATTCTCTAGAAAAACGAAGTATTGGTATTTATAAATAAAAAATCTTCTTTCTCAAATGTCTAACAATTTCCTTCCTTACAGATCAACTATATTCATGTAATATTGGTGAAGAATCGACCACTAAAAATTCTTTTATCAAAGGAATGACGGCAAGGATCAGTAAAACAGTAGAACTTGCAAGTTCCGGATCGGGAAGAATCATTAATAGAAAAAAAAAGAAATTCTAGGCAGACACATACATGTGCTTTTCTGAGATTTAGATGGATTTATGGCGAAGAATTAAGTAAATTACCCTGTCAAATCGGACGTTGGCTTTCAGAAGCAGGTAATAAAAAGGGAGGAAGAATAGAGACAAATAATAAAAATTAGTAGTAATATTTTTTTATGTTAAGGTTAAAATCTCTGTGTTTATAATTAGTTAAATAGTCTTCGTATTGATAAAATGAAATAAAAAGAAAAATGTCAATAATTTATTACTTTGATGAAGCAGTTTTTAATAAAACAATGACATACAGTAAAAGTAATTATAAAGATATAAGAAATTAAAATTGAAGTTACTTAAAACTACACTGAGAAAAAATTAATTCAATAATATTATTTAGGACAAGTTCTAATGCAACCTTTAAAACCAGAACATTTAGGGTGAATAATATTTATTATGTTTTTTATTTTACAAAAGTGTCACAAAATTTAAATTTATTATATTTAATTAATCGTTTCATTAAAAGAATGTACTACGATATTATTTATGCAAACAATTGTACGAACGTATGAATGCTAAACTGTAATAGATATTTATGTTACTAATACATAATGCAGGACTTTATTAAACGAGCTAGTTAATAAAGTCATGTTATGTACAAATAACATACATTATTTTATGTTCTACTGCTTTGAATAACAAAAATAATAATCATAAAAAAATTTTCAAATTAATTTTTCCATTTTGACATTTATGAAAGTATATAGTATGAAAGCGTACTTTGGTTGTTGCTATAGTTACTAACGTTACTTATATTATGTAGCAATGTATATTCTGACACTGGCAGTAGAGTCCAATTTACTTTATATTTATATTACTTGTACAACAAAGCATAGCTTTCTGAACTGAAAACACTATTGCAAAAAAACTAAGTTTTTATGCTGCAGTAGAAGATAAAAATATTTAATTAATGTTTCTAAATTATTAAGATCACATGATTTACATTAAGTGTAGAACAGAAATCGTAGAATCATCACTGGAGATACATATATTACTAAAATTGATTACAACTGACCCCAATGAATAGTGTTATAAATTAATTATGTTTTTCAAACGATTTTTTTTATTCGATAACACGTGTTGCTCTATGAAAGATAATGGTTATTTCACTAATTACTGTTTACTGACTGAAATTGCTTCTTTTAACATTATAATCTATGGTGTTTGTTTTGTTCTGGGTATCTTTAATACATGTATGCAGATTGCACCAACAATTAGAACTCGGATAATAACTAACTCTGAAGCATACCTGCGAAAGAATTATTTCTATTGATAATTAGCTTTAGATTAACTCGAATTATCTTAGGATGAGAAGACATTGATTTTAGTTTTTACAGCAAGTTTTATTGATGGATTTTAATTTATTAATGAAAACAATTTGAGATATACAGGATGTCCCTTAATGCTTATTAAGCTTTAGGTAAACAGCTTCTATGAGTGCTTATTGAGAACTGCAAACAGAAAATTTCTCCTCCGCTTAGTTTTCTTGTACAAGTGGTCAGAAGTTAACATCTTTAACACTAGATAAACATAAATCAAAACATCAAATCCAAATGAAGCCATTACTAATTCAACAAATGAATCTGTTAAAACAACATTTACCCTTGATAAAGCGCAGAACTGTTAGATTTCTGTTTTTGAAGATGCTGTTAAGAATTGAATTCTTACAAAAAAATAGATGTGACAAACATGCAAGTCTTAGGGGTTCTGATAAATCCGATGAAAGTTGCCAGCAATTCTTTCAAATTTTGACAATTTTACGGCTCATTATCACTGGAATTAAAATTGATGAATTATTGATTTCTTGCGATACTTTGGTTCCCCTATTCGAATAATTTTGTATTTGTCTGCAACAGAGTTGCCAAGTTTAAATTTCTTTTTTTGGTTCGTGTGACAAATCTAGGTACGTTGGAACATTCGTGTTTTTAATTTGGCATCTTAAGAGGTTGAGGAAGGTTGCTACCTAAAGCGGGACACCTGTAGATCTTTGTTTCTAATTGATGTTTATCGCATCTCTTTTTAACTTCCAATTGTAATCGACCAGCATGACGAGATTCCATTTGGGCTGGTAGCGTTTCTCCATTCTCAGGATGTGTTTTTGGAAGCGTTGTTCACGTTCGGCGCTAAATCTTCTGGGAAAACAACCAATGTAAATGCAGGATGCGTATTTTAAAAAACTTAGTGACGTTTGCAGTGTTAAATGCCCTTAACAGCTTCTTTATTAATTTTTTGTGATCATTAATTTTTCTAAACCCCAAAAACACCTCGAAAAACTGATACCGTTGTGATACACGCCATTTTTTCTTTTTGATTTAATTTGCTTATGAAGACTTTATTTTCCTGGAGACCCAAAGCATAACACTTCCGAGAGATCACATATTCTTTATCTCGTTCACCGTACGCGGGCGCCGTCTACAAGGGTCTGTTTGCCTTAAACCCATACTTTCTATATTATGGCAGTCAAAACGTATACCCATTAGTTGTGATGCTGCACGCATCGCTTTCGTATTAGTCTATGTTTCGACAAAGAAATTAGGTGGGTAAAAGTATTATAAAGCTGCTAGTTGCCGGCCTAGTATTAACCCACCAAGGTTCGGAAAATGCATACTAACCCGTTCAGTAGTTCAGTAGCTAAGATAAAAGTGACTTTTTTTTAATTTTTAAAGTTTCACAATTATATATGTTTGCATCAATTTTTTAAATTGAGCAATGAATGTATTTCTTATAATTTACTTTCAATTTTCTAACTTCACTCTTCTGGACTGTGGTGCAATGTGTAGTCCTCTAACTTCTACCACAGACAACGGTTATTTCCTAACTAGAACTGTATACTAAAGCACTTAATCCTAAACGAGTCTATAGTCAAAAACTAAACTATATTAACGGGAGCGTCTCCTTGACTTAAAATAAGTAACTCGATGTCAATAAATACAAAGTGTTCATAAATGTTTCTAAGTCCAGTTGGCTATGGAATCTAATTTTGATGTGCCACCTTGTTGATTTATTCTAACAACTAATACGTATGTGTTTTCTGTCATTTGTCAATTGCAAATGCCATTAGCAATTTAGTTAATCTTGTACTGAAATTTGTTGTATCGTTCCACATTTTATTTATTACTTGTTTTTCATTTATTAATTGTTATTTATTATTGTTTACTAACAAATAATTTTAACTTAAAGGGGTACTAAGCTCAAACTTGCACGCGGGCGCCAAACAGCCTAAAGTTTAAAATTTACAAGACTCCAATAAAGTTTTTTAATCTAACATCACCTTTAATAATATATCGATTACAAAGTAAATTTAGACCCATTTTTACAATTTTTTATAAGTTTATCTAGGGAACTGTTGCTTGTCATTTCCACAATTGTATTTATGGCAATAGTTCCAATAATTGTAAAAAAGGACCTTTTAGACCAAATTATAAAATTATCCATGGTCCTTGATCCTAGCGAAAGATCTGTATTTGATGATTTGCAAGCCATCGTCCTAAAGAATTCTGCTACTTCTATCAGCTTACGCTTAACTAATTTTATCCATAGTAGTTATTCCCGTTAACAGTATTTCAACTTTCCTACTTCCTATTACAATGACAATAAATACATTTTAGACGCCTATGGTAAAAGTTTATGTAAACAAAAACGAAAAAGAAGACAATGAAGATAGTAATAATAATTTATAGTAATTACTGAAGAAGACAACAATAGTTGCGTTTAATTAAATAAAAAATAATACAAAAGAGAACTACATTCTTACTTTCAACCGAAGAGCAAACGAATTAGTACCTGTTGAGATCGGTATACATACTAAATATCTTAACGATAATAATAATATTTTATAAAGTATCCGGCCGAAGGATCGGCAAAATTGTGTTAGAGCCGTTTGACACGGTAATATTTCTTGTACTATATAATGTAAATTTGATTTAGGAAAATTTAAAATTTTGTAAAAATTGATTTAAATTTTGAAGCAAAAATTGAGAATATTTAGAAATCTTTCTATTTATTTGTTAAAAATGCGTTAATGTCTGCGCAGAATGCAAATTTCTGCAAACCATGCTAAAGACGCTAACTTAACCTTTACGTTTTTATTTCTTTTTCAACTTGCTAATATTAATATTATTGTACCAACACCAGCTCTGGTTTAATATAGTAGATTGATATGGTTTATATCAATTTTTAAGGTTTCAGGAGTTTGAATAACCCAAATAACTTACAAAAATCTTAGAGCTTCAAATTATTGTAAACCAGCCGTAAACACACTGTACCCGCGAAATTCAAACATTAAACGTCATTTTGGAAACGACAACGCGAGAAAACGCAAGCGCACCAACAAAAATTGACTCATGTGTCGACTGCAACAAATTACTTTCCTCCCTTGGTACGTAAATAACTATTTTCTGTTTCTAACAACAACCTTTATTTTTTCTACTAATTTAGTTTTCTTTAGGTTGGTAGCGACGATTGACTATACCCTAACCCTTCTTTTCCTAACCTCACTTGACTTTGACCGTTAAAATCGACATTGACAGATAACAAATAAAATCAAAAACAAACAAATTTATTAAGTTCTAACACTACCAAAAGAGATTAGTAATATCTGACAGCTCAACAATTTCTGTTTGTCATATCGATCCCATTATTAAAAAAGCTAACAAGAACGTTTCCAACTGCGCAATTCCGAAAATCTCAAATAACCTAATACTTGTAGGTAATTTAATTTAATCCTAATATTTTTTTACTCCTAATTAGAACATTCTGCCCTTGCCCTGCCCTGCCGTTGCTGCGCTTGTGTGAGGTACCAAAATCGCTGTGTCGTCTGCGTATGCAGCTAAAAGAACTTCTTTAGGGGAGAGAAGATCTGCAGTGTATATTAAATATAGTACTGGACCAAGTACACTACCCTGAGGAACACCAGCTTCTATCGGATATAACTTTGAGTACTTTTTGTTTTGTTTTACAACGAAATGTCTGGAGATGTTATGGAGATAGTATTTGAATAAAAGATAATGTGGTATGGGACGGCAACTTTCAGTTTCCATTCAAGTCTCTTATGCCACACCTTATTTATAAAAGGCTTTTGAGATTCTAGAAACAAAGCTGAGCAGTAACCCTTTGTCTCAAAGGCCGCATTTATCTTATTTACAATTCTATGTATCCGTTCTATATTTAGTACAACGGCTTTGTCGAAAACCAAACTGGTGTTCTCGTACAGTTTTATTATCATCCAGTATGGTTTTTAATCTTTTTATGTATATTTTTTCAAGTACCTTGGATATTATACGTAAAAGATATTTCTTCTGGGATTTTCCTGGTTTACAAATCATAATGATTTCTGCTATTTTCCAGCTGTTGGGAAAGTATAGTTGTTTCGAAGTATTCCATTAAATATGTATGTTATGAGTTTGTAACATTTATTAGGAAGTACTCGTAGGATTTGTCTTGTAATTAGATAGTATCGCGGTGCTTTTTCAATATTTATTTCAGTTAAAATTGTTTTAGTTGTTTCCGTTATTTTAATTTTGCGATGAGGCATCTGGAAGGGTGATTGCAAGTATTTCTCAATTTTTTTCTTGATTTGTATTTTCAAATAGTAAAGGTTTGAATACCTTTTCCAAATATTCTCCAAAAACCTGAGCTTTTTCTTTGTCGTTTCTTGCCCAGTTATCTCTGCCAGTCTTAAAAGTTGGGCAATGTAACAGTGGCCTATTTACCTTTCTAGCCGCCTTACATGTTGATTTTGTAGTTGTTAGTCTTTTTAGATAATTTTGATTGCACTCGTTTTTGTATTGCTCCAGCATCTCTTTCAGTTCCTAAATAGCCTTGTTGAGCTTACTTTTGTTTTCTGTTGTTCTAGATTGTTGCCAGGTTTTCCTCTTTGGAGCGATTTTCTCCTTAATACGCGAGACACTTTCTTCTCCTATTTCGGTCGACTTACTATCCGGAGTTGCAAACCAAACTGCTTCCTGAATGTTTTTTGTTAGCGTATCAACTTCTGTATGTATGTCCTTATCTGATTTCAGTACACAGTCTAAAGGTATAGATTGTTCAAGTTTTTGCCTAAATAGGTCCCACTTAGCTTTGTTGCTGAAGAAAGAGGATCTTTTGTCTTTCTTTGTAATTTGTGATTTCACTGTAATTATAACAGGTGAGTAGTTTCAGAAAAGTTCTAAACAGGATTCTGCCGTACATTTCTTTGTCTATTTCTTTAGTTATATCAAATTCAAGTAAATCTGTTGTTTTTTCAATGTCTGAAGTTGGTCCTTCTGTTGAAATGTATTTTAGGTTATTGCTATTTATGGCCTTTAGTAGTTCTCTGCCTCTGGTGGTTGTCAGTCTTGAACCCCAGATAGTACTTTTGGGTTGTAATTTCCTCCTATTAGAAATCTATTTCCAAGTGTCTTAAAGAATGTTTCAAAATTTTCTCTTCTGTTGTTATGCTTGGGTGGACAGTAGACAGCAAATATATTTATAGGGTTATGTTTGTTTTCAACAGAAATGCTTGTGACTTGTAAGTGACATTTAGCATGCTTTTCTCTTGTATTATGTTTAATATTGTTTCGAATAATTATGACAATTCCCCCATGAGTCTTGTCATCAGAAAGGATAAACTTAAGGGCTGTCCAATAAATAGAAGGACTATTAAAACACAGTTTCTCCAAGTAAATCTTTTTAATTTAATTTTTATTAATAGATTATTTTATTTATTACAATTACGTACATTAGATTTATATAGTATTTGCTCCATCAACTTCTTTCTATTTAATTCTTTCCAAAATGTTCCACGCTGTGTTCATTATCTCGTTTTCATTACTTTTGATAACTTTTCCCAAAATTATTTTCACACTTTCCGAAATCTGGCAAGATCTTTCAGCGTAACAGCATATTTTGAATACTTCTTTTTGCATAGGGCCTAAAATCGTCCCATAGCCCTCACTTTAGGAACATTAAGAGCATTTCAATTTAGATACAAAATTAATTTTTTTTTGTTGCTAATGATTCGTAACGTTTTTGGTATAATAAACAGTAGACACGCCCGGTGTTACGCTTTTATTTTTACCTAATGCACTAACGCCTAGAGTTGCTGTCCGAGTCCTGCTTTAGCAGAAGAAATTCGTGTTAATGCGGTTTTATACAATAAATCTTTATCAGGTTGTATTTTTGGTCTTTCACAATCTTATCATTTTTCGTTTTGTGGTGTGAAGAAGGTCAATGCTGGTCGTGCGTGAAAAATAGTTTAGTTTAGTACGGAAATATTAATTTTGTAATTAATCACTTTTACTGGGGGCGGATTATAATAATTACACCAAAGATTTGATGATCGTGATGCTTTTCGCTTTTAACGGATATATGGTGCACGCCGAGTCGTGCTAATCTCAACGCCATCCATCAACTTTGGTAAGATTTCTTTCTGCTACTTCTTTTGTCATTCAATAGAAATTGTTCTGAACTAGATTTTTTGTGTGGACGCTTATGGTTGTTTTTTAGGCCTTCCCTTTGTTTTCCTATTTTTTTGGTTTATCCTTTTGGTTTTTGGGGATTAATATCTGCTTCTCATTTGCTGCTTTAAAGAACATGGTGGCCCTGTGTGGTATGTGCCGTTTCTAATTTCTTGTCATCTGGAAGTTGCTAATAAGAAAGGACTACCTGAACTCTCGCACTATTTGGTATATCTTTGTTTTATTACCGTTTAATTGATTAACCAATATAAGTTCAATATAAATCATTAGTGCACCTCATTTTTCTTTCTTTTAGAGAATTTTTGCATATAAAGTAACGTCAAAACTTCTTGCTGCAAGATAACTTTTAGTTGTTATACGTTGAACACATTTTCCAATAGAGAGTTTTCCTACAAATTCAACCTGCGGATAAATACTCCTGCTTATTTAAAACAAACTAATGTGTAAAATTCAGCTTTTGATTAGTTACTAAGAATTTATAGCTTTAGGCTTCACCCTTTTAATTTCTTTGTTTATTTATTTGTAATCGCAGATCGAGTACACAAAATTATTTTTACCTTTTATAGAAAATTGCGGGTATATACAGGGTGGTAGGAAATTATTATTTGCAAGCGCTTACAAACGATACTTCGTCAATCCCCTTCGTTGCTATACTTAGCTGATACCAAGTTTAGGGCGTGTTACCGCAACTTAGCCGATTTCGTTATTCCGCCTGCGAACTTTAATTAGTTTTGCTGATTTTTTTATTGTTTTCAATAAATTTGTTTTGTATATTATTAATTTGTTTTGCTTTTATGCTATTTGGCTTCTGGATACAATTAATTGTACTTGACAGTATATTAGAAATTTTGTGCTATTTCCTGTTTTTGTTCTATTGTCTTGCTTGCGGCGTTCTGATGCCTTAAATATTCTTCGTTATTTAAAATCTTTATAGCTCTTATTCTGATGCACATTTACAAAACGTCCCCCTCTTTGTTAATAGAACTTTGCTCATAACTACATATGCAGTCGAATACAAGAATTATAGCAGAAATCGTTTTCAACTTAGACTAATAGCCAAATAGCAATCACCCCTTTATGACTTCGATTTAAAAACTCAATTTCTAAACGAAATAGTTTTTATGCAGGTTATTTTGTTTTATTATATCAAACACTTTTAGATAACAAATAAACATACTTACCTGTTAAATTTTTCTTATTATTTCTCTTTCTTGCATCTTTAACTTTTTTTGTATTTGTATTATAGAGAATTAAGCAACCATACGCAAGTTTAATTTTACTCAACATTTATTTTAATCTATTTTGCTTATGTAAACATACAAACAAACAATAAACTCATACTAGCATATCGGTAACAAATAACTTTACATAGAAAAAGTTTTCTTAATTTACAGTAGATGACTGTGAATGGTTTCCCAGTTCATCTTCTTTGGATATGCTAATGTCTTCAAGGCGCTTACTGAATATTTCATATTCTGTCCGCTTCTTATCAGAGGTTTTTCCAGACATGTTTGGATAATACGTCCATGTACTCAGTTTGTCTTCTTGGGAAACACTCATGTTTGCAAAGCGCTTACTTAACTTCTCATCTCTTGTCGGCTTTTTATAAGGGCCTGTTCTAGCGCTCTTCTTGGTCATCCTTTTCGTAAGAAGTTTAAAATGCCTGGGATGTTCTTTGTATTTATCCACAGTCCTGTCAAGTGTTTGTCTAATATCTACGACATAAAGATAGTCCTCTTCATGTTCGCAGTTAACTTCACTACACATCGTGTTGAATTAGATTAAACAAACTTGAAGAACTACTCGAAAATACTTAATGTATTTTACCGGATATTACGATTCCCAAGTGTCCTGATTAAATGCACTGAGACGATAATGACGATAGTAGACCGAAAAATAAGCTTTTACGCCTTTTATACTTGCGCCGTAGACGTAGGCCCAAAGCGAAGATAGAGTACGCTCCTAGCCAATAGCTTGTAGGGTTGACGGGTATACATTTCCGTAGGTAAACTATCAACATTGCATTTTTTGTGAGAAGGTTTGTATTAGCTTTAATAATTTTACGATTTCTATCACAAAATTCTTGAACTGTTATAAATTACCTCCTGTAATTAAAGCTTCAGAATTTGGATCCAGAGCTTTTACAAATTGTTTCATTAGGGCTAATTTTATATGTAACGGCGGCATCAATACATTCTTAGGCTCTACAACTAGTTCCGACTTTACATTATGTTTTCCGATCTGAAGCTTTTTGAAAAGCTATCGATGAAAAGCCGCCAATCAGATGGTACGAATGGTATTCCGATTTCTTCGAACAAATCAGTCAGGTTATTACAGTAACAAACACCGGCTTCTGTCGTGAAAAAACATGAAAAGATTTTATGTCGCTCTCGTTGATCAGTTATTTTCACATCATCTTCAAGCAAATTCTATTGCTTTAATCGTGAACCTAAAATCTCTGCTTTGCTCTTGGGTAGGTTTAGGTCTCGTACTAAGTCATTGAATTCAGCTAAACTTATGAAATGTGGTCCAAAACTCTGCGACTTTAACATGAATTCACTATCATCGGTGTTGGTTAGTGGTGCACTGGATTCTGTTGAACTTTGTGAAGATCGAACTGCAAGGTTATCTAATTCCGAACGTGATCGAATAGGAAAATATTCATCCTGAGGTATCGGAGATGACGTTGAAGGAAGATCAGGATAATAAATCTTTTCAGCATTTTCACCAGATCGACACTTACTTGGATTAACGATACAAAAATAACAGTCTTGCACATGATCACTAGGTTCCCTCCAAAGTCGTGGCACCGCAAACTTCATGTGTCGTTTTTCTCCTCGATACCAGGCTAGAAATAACAAAATAACAACTAGTGTAATTCAAATTTGCTCGACATTTGTAAAACTTTTATATTTCAGTTTTTTACCTTCCCATGTATTTTTGCAATTAACGCAGGCAAAGTGAGGTACCCAATTTTTATCTTGATTCCGGACTTTCAGGTTATAATAGGCTTCGTAAGCTTCGCAAAGTTTCAAATTTGTTGCCAAAGCAAATTTCTTACTCCTTACTTTAATAAATTCACCACAAATAAAACAGAATGAATCAGCATCCTGTTTACACTGTCTTGATGTCATTTTCTAATGTAGTAATAAACAAAGGCGGTTATTACAGCTGTGATAGACAAGTAAACACTCACTAATGGGCCCTTGACAAATAATATTCAATTTACTATGGGGTTATTAAAAGTGCTGCCATCTGTTGCTCATAAAATCAATTAAAATCTTTAAAACTTAATTATCGGCATAAATTAGACAAAAGCAAACTTTAAAAGCTAAATTTGGAAATATAAGTGTGTTTCGGTGTCTAGAATCAGAATTTAAGCATTAGAACAGAAACCCAAAAAAAAATTTTTTTTTGTTGACTTGTGTTAGTTAAGACGATCTTAAAATCAATAAATTCTAACCTACCTAAAGGCACATTCTAATAAATTTAAAGTATCAACTTATGTGAACTACATTTTTATTCTTAATTTTTAATTATTTAATTATTTAGTTGTTAGTATAAATAACTTTCTTGTTCATAATGTAAAAATTTTAAAATGCGAAGATGGAGCAAACCTAGTTGATAAACGTGTACAATGAAATTTCTTATCTGCTTAAAATAAATAAAATAAATTTGTGCTGTACAGGATGTTCCTTCAAAAGGTAGTTTTGTATAGGTAATAGGTATTAGAACATCCTGGTTTGAACTCATTAAGACATACACTATTTGGATGTTTTCTTGCATAGATATTTGGAATTGTTCATATGTAGTAAGTTTGTTGTAATTATCGTTGATGTGTAATACCTCTCCATTAAGGTTCGGAGTGTGCCCAGTAATCAAAATATGTTCCGAAACACGGAATAATTGGAGTTTTTGTTATTTGAAATGTTTCTTTATCCGGGTGTTAATATTTCTCCTTGTTAGTCCTATACAGAGTGGATGAGTTTGTCGTACCAATGCACAACAACATAAAATCAAGCGAAAGAAAACAATATTTTACACGAGTAGAAATAAGATAGCAAGCACCAGCAAAGTTCTACTGCCCGACTACTCCTCAAAATAGGCGTAAGGTGATACAACACGTAGTTTAGAAAACGAAATCCGCTATAGCGGCGCGACTTGTGCCAAAAGACAAATTTTAGGAAAACCAGCCTTTGATGGGATGAAGGTTCAACCGACCATAAATCAATGAAGTAATATGAAAGAATAGTTGACTGACTGAAGTCGGTTTTGTTTACCTATTTGTCAAGTCAAGTCAATCGTTAAATTCCCGCCGAAGGCGGGAGGCCGTTTTAAGCTCCTCGTGGAGCTTCTTCAGCCTGACCTATTTGTATACACACACTTAAAGCGTTTTAGTTCAGTTAGTTAGCCTAGTTCATATTTATTTATCAATATGCCTACAAAAAATACTATTTAATTAAAGAAAACAAACTAAATTTAAAGGAAAAAGATGATAAGTAACGAAACAAATCCTTGGTATGTGTAGTACTTATACGTAGTATTTTAGAGACTTTTTTCAAGAGCTTTCCCATTTTCAGAAATGAAGACTAAAATAGAAAAAGCTGAAAATTGGCTGTAAAATCATTATTATTTTAGTGAAAGTAAAAATAAATGAATGAAAGCAAGAAAAATGTGTGAACAAATTACATAGTTTTATTTCGTATCATTACAATTTCAACAGTTCTGTTTTCTGGAACACACTTTATGCTTATAATAATTTATGTGCGCCTTAATTCGATTCTTCGGCTTCCTAATGGGCATACTTCTAGTAATCAGTAAATCAACTAGTTTGGGTAACATGCAGTCGAAATAAAATTATTTAAATTTTTTAAGCATTTCCGCCCACGGCGAGTTGTCTTTTAGTACTCTTTCTATATGAAAGTCATTTTTAGCTTACAGTACCAGATCGCAGTACTCTCTTCCAGTTATCTACAGCTGACCCTGAATCTGGTACATGTATTTATGATTTTTTTTTAACCTAGAAGAACATGTTTTTATGTCATTTGTTCAAAAATTTTAGAAAATTATCTAATTCTTTTTCATTTCCCTTAAAAAAGCCACAATACATCATCATCGTCTCTGTACAAAAAGATCCAATGTCTTTTTTGAAATTCCCTGTTGAGAAGGTGGGTGAATTGATATGTGAAATCCATAAACAGTATGTTTTAGGATTCTTTTAAAAATAGTTTTTTAGAACTTTTATGTATTGATCTCTTTTAGGTTCAACAATGTGTTTGTATGACTTCGATTATATTATTGTTCTTATTACAGAAAACATTTATTTTAATCTATTTTACTTATGTATTAGTCATACAAACAAACAATAAATTAATACTAGCATACCCGTAAGAAATTACTTGGCAATAGGAAAAGCTTTCTTAATTTGCAGTAGATGCCTGTGAATGGCTTTCCAGTTCATCTTTTTAGGAAATGCTAATGTTTTCAAGGCACTTACTCAATTTTTCATCTTCTGCCGGTTTCTTATCAGAGACTTTTCCAGACTTCTTTGGATGATACTTCCATATATCCAGTTTGTGTTCTTGGGAAATGCTCATGTTCGCAAAGCATTAACATAACTTTCCATGTTCTGTTCGATTTTTATAAGGGGCTGTTCTAGCACTCTTCTTGGTCATCCTCTTCGTAAGAAGCTTAAAATTTCTTCGATGTTCTTCGTATTTATTTACAGTCCTGAAGAGTGGTTCTCTAATATTTACGATATAAAGATTTTCACAGTTCACTTTGTTATACATCATGTTGAATTAAATTAAACAAACTTTAAGAACTACTCGAAAATACTTAATGTATTGGATATTGCTATTAGCAAAGTGTCCTGATTGTTAAAAGCACAGAGACGATAATGACGATAGTAGACCGAAAAATAAGTCTTTACGCCTTTTATATTTGCGCCTTAGGCGAGGCCCAAAGCAAAGGTAGAGTACACCCCTAGCCAATAACAAGCAATTGTAGGGTTGACGGGTATACATTTCCGTAGGTAAATTATCAACCTTGTATTTTGTTGCGGGTTTATTTTCATCTAAAGCGCTAGCGCATAGAGTCGCTGTCTAAGTCCTACTTTAGTAGAATAAATTCGTTTAGTTCGGTTTTCTACAAATTTTTATCAGGTTGTATTGTTGGTCTTTTAAAAATCTTATCATTCTTCGCTTTGTCGTGGAAAGAACTTGAATGCTGGTCGTGCGTGATAGATAGTTTGGTCTAGTATGGAAAGATTAGTTTTAAAATTAATCGCTTTATTTGAGGCGGAGGCTACCGTATGGTATGTTCCGTTCCTAATTTTCTTTTTTTTTGTCAACTGGAAGTTGCTAATAAGAAAGGACTACTTGAACTCTCGCTCTATTTAGTATTTTATTATTACTATTATTATTTAATGTATTAACTAATATAAATTTAATTAATCATTAGTGTACCTTGTTTTTTTGTCTTAGAGAATTTTTGTATTTAAAGTAACCTCAAAACTTCTTGCTTCAAGATAACTTTTATCTGTTATACGTCGAATACATTATTCAACAGAAAGTTTTCCTAAAAATTCAATCAATAAATATATATTCCTATTATTTACAATAATTTAATCCGATAAATTTAGTTTTTGATTAATTACTAAAAGCTTTATAACTTTGGACTTCACCCCTTTGAACTGCTTTGTTAATTTATTTCTAATACCAGATCGAGTACACAAAATTATTATGGCAGGAAATTATCATTTGCAAGCGCTTACAAATGATACTCCGTCAACCCCCTTCGTTGATATAATTTCCTGATACAGCTTTAGGGCGCAGTACCGCTATTTCTTTAAATTTTTTGTTTTCTTTTTGTTTTATTTGGCATATTTAGAAACGAACTAGTTATTCCGTCTGCGAAATTTTATTACTTTTGCTGATTGTTTTATTATTTCAATAATTTTATCGTGCATGTTATGAATTTGTTTTGCGTTTATGCTATTTGGCTTTTACATGTAATTCACTGTACTTGATATTATATTTGAAACTTTGTGCTACTGTGTTACTGTTTTATTTAATTTTTTTGTATTTTTTGTCTTGCTTGCTGCGTTCCGGCGCCTGAAATAAATTTGAACTTTGTTAAGTTGACTTGCAAGGGTTTTATTTGGCACCTGAATCCGTTCTATGGAGCCTTACTTTACAAGTATACCGAAAACCCCGACCTCGCCGACGAGCTATGGCAGCTCCATCTGTCAACAGCGGAAAGCAGGTATCAATTTTTGTGAGGTTTTTATTAGCTTTAATAATTTTTGTATTTTTATTACAAAATTCTTGAACTGTTATAAATTACCTGCTTCCGGTAAATACGATTTTTGAATCTCTGTCTTTCCTCTCTTTCAATCTATGTATAATTCTATTCTGATTTTTTTAACTCTTATTATTCTATTTGTTTGCCATAAATATGGAATACAATAGTAATAAAATGGTATAATTATTGTAACATAATTATAAGATAGATAGATATAATAGCTAATTTCCCAAGAGAATAAAAAACTTTTGTGTACGCATTTTCTCGTGAGCTGTGGTCTTAATTATACAGAAACCAAGAGCTGTTGAAAGATCCTTAATATTTCCGTTTTATACATAGATGCTTCACGCCTTTGTAGAGATTTTATTGTTTGATCTGCAATACAAGTAAAATTGTATAAAATATGAATATTAAAGATCTTTCAAGCAGTTTTTGGTTTTTGTGTAACTAAGGTCACAGCTCACGAGAAAATGCATACACTCTAATAGATTATCATCTCACTAAAGATAACTGGAAATAAAGTTTTTTCACTAAATTAAAACTGGCATTACTTTTTCATAAGAATCTTTCAATATTACAATTATGTTATATGAGAGTAAGTTAAAGAGTCTAAATTTATATGAAAGCGCTTTGTTTTGCTTCTTCCACTCTGTATTGCGTGATGGCCCGACTAAAACAAAACAGATTGAATAAATAACTTTCACGAAAATAATTTTTCGAAAGAACGCAAAAAAACTTCGAATTGTATTAGGAAGGGGATTTTTTGTCGTACAATCCAAATTTTAGACTTCAACTACGTAGGGGGGGCATCAACACCTCAAAGATTTCTAATGGGAAAGAGGTTCGAGTGGTACATCATTAGAAAGACCTTTCAATTCTCCATGCTGCTCCATTTGGAATTTTAAATTCGGTCGACTTGTTTGGTAGATATACGGTGTGAAATCTAAAATACAGAGATCTCCATGATCTTCAGATTTTTACATTTGACATTTGCTCTCATTTAATTTGACAATCTTGTGTCCACTCTAGACAAGTTTGTCGTGTTTATTTTTATTTTTCTAGTGTGGGCAGCAAATGAGTTTTCTAGTATTGTTTGTTGTAATTTAAGAGAAACTTACAGAAATGGTTGAGACAAACAAAATAGCCGAGCTGTTCAATCAATGTAAAAATTTGAAGATCACGAAGTCTTTTATGTTTTAGATCGCACGGGTGTGTCTTCCAAACAAATCGACCGAATTTAAAAATTTAAACCGATTAATAGGGAGAATTAAGAGACCTTTCTAATAAAGCACCACTTGAATCCTCTTCCCATTAGAAACTTCTGAGGGGTCGACGCCTCCTCCTCCCCACTAGGGAATTGAAGATGAGGGTTCGAATTGTACGTCAAAAAGATGTTCCCCTCCCAATACAAATTGAACGCGTTTTTGTGTTTTCTCGAAAAATCATTTTCGTCGGAGTTATTCAGTCTGTTTCGTTTTCGTTGGGCCACCCTGTATATTATAGTAATAAAGTGTTTTTTAATTACATTATCTACATTAGTGCACCACAATAGACCTTTATCAGTATAAAATTTCTAAGAAGTTAGAGGCATTTGTTTGTATCACCGAACCTGACTTACTACGGACAAGCAAATCAAAATCATAGTGTACACTAGAGGGAACAATAATATACATATTGGGTTTTAAAAGAATTTAAAAGCAAACCCATTCTGTACCTCTTTTGCTTAAATTATTTGTTGATGACATTATAGCCAATATATTGTCTGTGTATAGAGTTCAGAAGAAACTCGGAAAACTGTTAGGTTAAATCCTTAATAAATAGAGTACAAAATACGGATCATATTATACTTCCTTGCAGAGCTGGGTAAGTACATCACAAATGTACTTGAAAAAGCATAAATAAATCCTTTTTTTGTAATTGTACTTGTACTTAAGTACATTCTATCGGTAATGTACTTTGTACTTGTACTTATAAATCCAAAGTTTGATTAGTACTTGTACTTGGTACTTAAATACATCTGACGCAGTATATTCAAGTACAAGTACTTTTCAAATATAAGTCCTTTTCCAAATACAGGTACTTTCTCAATCTATATATTATAAGTACTATTTTTGCATAAAATGTAAATTTTTCTATTACACTCTTCTCAGATATATCACAAGTCGCACTATTCTATTCTTCTATTCTGTATTTGATAGTCCCTAAGTTTAGTTCTTTTATGGTATCTACATGAACTGCTCGCCTGTTAACTTACGTCTGAGTAAACAAATAAGTAAATCTGTTTCAACAGTGAAATTTTTCTTTTTTTTTTCATGTATCCACGTTAAATTATTAAACAAAGCCCACGTCAAATTTAAAGTTCTTTATTAATTTTATTTAACATTGTCGATGTTTTATACTTAGATTTAGGAAAATCCCTTATGTAAGTATATGCTGATGAGCCTAGTTCTGTTTCTTTTGTTTTTTATATTACGTTTTACATTGGGGAAAGTTTTTTATATTTTATTTTTCCTTATGAAGATAAAACAAAAGTTAATATAAACCAATTAAAAATTTATATTGTGGCTAGGATAAAGACATCCATTATATGTTCTTTATTATAATTTTTATACTGCTTACGTAACAAAGAGAAAATAAATTTAAAAAAGTACTTGGAAAAGTACTTATCAGTTAGAAAATAAGTACATTTTATCTGTATTTAAGTACTTTTATATTTAAATACTTTTCTTTTTTAAAGTACTTAGTACTTGTACTTACGCACTTGCACAAAAATGTACTTTGTACTTTGTACTTAAGTACATTTGTGATGTACTTACCCAGCTCTGCTTTCTCGAAGGATTTTTATTTTAACATCTACTGCTTTGGATAGAGCCCTTTCCTCACTACGGAGTACTACTGTGTATTGTCTTCTTTACGACAAATAATAGCTTACTTCATGATTGGTTACATCATAGGCTCCACTTAAATCGAGACATTGTAATGTCATTTTAAAAATTCGCACTAAATCCGCCCCTGTCTTTCAATTTCGTTCAGATGTTTGTTCGTCTGACGCATAATATTTAAATTATTTTAATTCTATGAAAGTATGTTTGATAAAATTTTATTTTAAAGAATCAAAAAATCTGTAACGGGATAATTCCCAAAAGTATGCACAAGTCCCGTCGAGACCAATGGCTGATGTTAAATCCCGTAGCTCGTGCCGCAGACGGGGGGTGGATTCTAAATAACTTGCCTAAGCACACACAAAGAAGAACTCACCAATTTTAAAACTCTTAATAACTCGACGGATGTTCACAATAGAGGGCGCTAGCAGTCGTAGATTGAAGGGTTCCAATGGCCGGCCACGCGACTACTCGTGGATCCGACACCCGGTTTATAGGTTTCTTTCGAAGCCACACCCTGTATATAACTTACCTTATGGAAGTCTTATTAAAATCACTCTATCTTTTTCGGTCGAGACTCAACCAAAATTTGTATAAACACTTGGATTCCGTGTTGTGTTTTTTTTTACTTTCATATAAGTGATTCCTTCTGTAACATACGTTTCCTTGAACATTGGAGAGGCCGGCGGTATCAAATTGTACGCCGTATTCCGTCTGTGAGAGATTGCTGCAATCAAGGACTGATGACCTATTCACCACCAAGTAGAAGAACTTCATTTTGTACGTAAGAAAGAACTATTTGTTTTGTTTATTTGTATATTTTATTGTTGTTCCGTTTGGTGGAAGGCTGGAGAAATCTAAACTTGTGAAATCTTGTGTAAAAATTTTGCTTTAGATAAGAATAAACTCGATTCATTGTAAAAGCATTACATTTACAATTAATTTTTAACTAGTTTGTAACAAGAACGTTCCTAGGTAATGTTAGCTGGTTTTATTCTGATTATTGCAACATAATAACTTTTGGCAACCATTTTTCTTGTTGCATACGAAAAGTACATTTGTTATTATTTTGAGATCATTGTCGAAATTTTCTTTTGTTAAACTAATTTAGTGTTTGATTTTGACTTTCTTATACCTTAAAACTTAACGTATCAAAATCGTTTTGCTAATTGTAATAACTTGTTTTTATTATTATCTTTTTAACTTTGTTCTCCAGTATAAATTAATTTATACCGTTCACTGATATAATGTGCTCTGTTATTTTATTATTTCTTTTTATTTGTGTGTGTTTAATTCATTACTCATTCGTTTGTTTAATAAATGTAAGAAACGTATACATTGTGTATTTTGTTTTCTTTTGTGAATGGATCACTGGGTCCAGTTGCAGCAGTAATAACTTTGCTTCTTTTGGCTATTAAATAGCACATGTGTGCCTGACCCAATTTCATTTAGAACTTATAATTCTTTGTACAAAAGAAACTCATTGATTTGAACTTATTCAGTTGTGCTTTCGGTTAAATTAAAAGGAAGCATTTGGAAGACTTCCTTGTAAAAATTTTCAGTACTAATCAAGTGTTTATACAAATTTCTTTCTTACGTACAAAATGAAGTTCTTCTACCTGGTGGTGAATAGGTCATCAGTCCTTGACTGCAGCAATCTCTCACAGACGGAATACGGCGTACAATTTAATACCGCCGGCCTCTACAATGTTCAAGGAAACGTATGTTACAGAAGGAATCACTTTTATGAAACTAAAAAAAAAACACAACACGGAATCCAAGTGTTTATACAAATTTTAGTTGAGTCTCGACCAAAAAAGATAGAGTGATTTTAATAAGACTTCCATAAGGTAAGTTATATACAGGGTGTGGCTTCGAAAGAAACCTGTATACCGGGTGTCGGATCCACGAGTAGTCGCGTGGTCGGCCATTGGAACCCTTCAATCTACGATTGCTGGCTTCCTCTATTGTGAACATCTGTCGAGTTATTACGAGTTTTGGAATTGGTGAGTTCTTCTTTGTGTGTGCTTAGGCAAGTTATTTAGAATCCACCCCCGTCTGCGGCATGAGCTACGGGATTTAACATCAGCCATTGGTCTTGACGGGACTTGTGCATACTTTTGGGCATTATCCCGTTACAGCATATACTAATAGATTCTACTTTACTACTAAAGTTGTCAACTAATTTTTTATAAATTAGAATATCATCGTATATTGAGCATCTCTTACTAAAGCTGAACTGTTGCTTAACTTTTACGCTACTTTTATTCAAAAACTGCACAAGACGATTATAAAATAGTTTTTCACTTCTTAGGGTTTCTTATTTATTTATTAGATTTAGGAATATGCTACTATTAGAGATACTATCAACATTTATGTTATCTGAATTAGATCAAATTTTGAAAATGCTTTAATTAAGTCGTTCACCAAGTTGACAAAGTACCTATTGAAAGCATTTGCAATTTCGCTGATGTTTTCTACAGTGTAGTGTACTTATCATCCACCTTTCCTATGGAGGTAATTATTTGTTGTTTTGTTTTCTATTTGTTATTAAAATTTACAATCATCCTATCTAAAAATCTTAATGTTATTTCTTCAACACGTTTTTTATGTTATTTCTTGTATTGATAGTTTAATTGTTTATCCTGATCATTGTTGGAAGTATCATATTTTCTATGTAATTATTATAGCAACTTGCATTGGAAAAGCCAGATGAAATACTTAGGTTGTTAAAATCTTAAAGAATTTTTCGAATTTTGAGCAATGATTAGGTTGTTCACAAACATTTGCTCATTGTTCAATAGACGAAAATTCT
Source organism: Ignelater luminosus (assembly GCA_011009095.1). Lineage (NCBI taxonomy): Eukaryota > Metazoa > Arthropoda > Insecta > Coleoptera > Elateridae > Ignelater > Ignelater luminosus. The sequence continues at coordinate 31,674 of VTPC01007540.1, forward strand.
CTGAGCAAGCTTTTATTTTTCCCAGAAAATCGTTTACATATCAAAATGTTGCTGCCAATCCTACGTAGAATATCAGGCTGCTGTATCTGGTGCTAGTGGAACTAGTATTCAACGAATTTTTATTCAGTCCGTTTCGTTTTCGTTAGGCCACCCTGTATATGCAGAATTATAAATTTGCAATATCAAGTTTTCTTAAATTCCTACTTTTTTCAGTTTATAGCTTTAGAATTAGATTTACCAAAAAGTATTATTGGGTTAAACCGCGACCAAACTGATTTTGCGAACACGCCGAGAGTAGAGGACTCGCTCGTTCCTCGTCTCGTCTTCTAATATCGCCGGCTAAAAATATCACTTTGGGTAATTGCTAAAGAAATATCTATGTTCAGTTTATATGATATAAGAAAGTTTTCTATATCACAGGATTCTTTATTTCTGGTATTATCAAAATTCAAATTAAAGTCACCTGCCACGAAACAAGCATTATTGGCTTTAATTCAGGGACTCGCAAACTTGATACTCTTTACACATTGAAAGTAGGACGCAGTAGAGTAATACTCAAATTCTAATAATTTTGTTTGTTACATCTTCTTCCAGATTTCTGTCAAGCAAACTATTTCAGGATTGCCTAAGTAGAGTACTTGCAAACATACCGTTACTAAATTTATTTTGTTCCTCAAATTTCATATATTTAAATTTACTATATATTTGCAAAGACTTACTTTTTTAGCAGTACCGTTCGAAAAAGCATAATCCTTTTTGATTTGTTTGATTGATTTAGTTTCTGCTATATTATTTTGAATTTTAGAAACGTTTAAAAATCTCTCGGGGATGTTAAAATCTAAATAATTTGGAAATGTATAATGGAAAAGCACGCTGAGAGTTCAAAATAAATTTAGGGCACTTTTGATTTTATTTTAATGTTTGATAATGCCTATTTACTATAAAAGCTTTTGGAATAAAATGTTATGTTAAAAATAAAATTATATTTTGATTCTTTAAACCTGTTTACATTTCAAAATAATGTTTAGTGTTTTAAAAAGTAAATACTTTTCGATAGTTAAGCTATAAAACTGTTTTGCCTTTTTCTGATATTTTTATTCTTGCTACATACAATATCAAATTTAACCTTTTGAGATTATGAATATAAATTAGATTGCAGAAGATTACTCTTTGCTTATGAATATGTATAAATGTAGTTATTAGACGCCGTTTTGTAAATTTCGTTTTTTAATAAACAAAAAACATTTTAACTACTGTTTTTATTTCTGATAAATATTTGGTATTTCCCAATAATAGCATATCTTGAAAGCAGTTACAGTTTGTAAAAGTGATGACTCAAAATGTAGGAAAATAAATTATGGGAATTCAAAAATGTTATGCAACACAAGAATTTCCGACAAACATTTTAAACTTCCAGTAGTTTGTATGTTTGTAACTGACGAAGAATACGACCCTCGGTGTGACGTGATTGAAAATAAGTATGAATTTAAATTCTAGCTGTTTAATCGTATATCGGACAACAAGGTGTAACATCCACTATACTTCATTCGATGCATTCATACTTATTACACGAAAATATCGAAAGAATGATTACAGGCAGTATTAGTTAATTATTAGCAAAACTATGTCAAATGCGTATTTCATAAGTATGCCGAATAATCGTAGAAGAGATCTACTTCGCTGCGTTACAAAATTTGTTGTTCAAACACTCCTCAAGATCTTACTAAAAGTACCTCTATACCTTCCCAAAAGCATCCTGAAAAATTCAAAAGTATTTCTAAGAAAAAGGTACAAAAAGACTTTTTTTGCACGAATGCGAAAAATACAATCGAATGACTGCAATACATAGATAGCTCTTTTGACATGTTTTGTATACCTTAGTTTCTTACGCCCGTGTCCACAAATTATTTTTAATACAATTTTTGGTTGAAAAAGAGGCCTTTTTAAGCACTAGTGCCTAAAAGTAATATTTCTGGCGCTAGTGCTCAAAAATACTTATTTTGGGAACTAGCGCCTAAAAAAGGTCGCTACTGACACAAAAAACTGTATTACTTCTGACATTGGCGTAGAAAATATCATTCTTTTTATTTATTATGCATTTCAAAGGTTTTTATGAATATTATACAAATCTGTACAAATAAATATATGTATATGCATACTAAAATTAAAACAATGATTCATCATTATAAACAAAAAACATCAGTTTATACTATATTTTTTAGCAGAGATTAATATCTTCACAATTTCAATAAGGATGTTATATCTAAAGATTAGGAAATTAATGACTTTTACTCTACGATAAGTTTCATATTCCTATCACACATTATAGATAGTTGATAATACCAAAACTTTACAGTTGCTTCTTTACAGTCCATCGATGTATCAAAATTTATTATCAAGGTTATCACTACAAATAAGGAGCAAGAACATACTAAGTTAACAGGCATGCATGCAAATAGTGTAGGTTGATTGCACAAATATCTGATGGTCTTAGAAAAAGATCCCAGTCTGTGTAAACATCGCTTCATCTGTCCACAAGATTTTCCCAATAAATCCTGGAATAGCATTTTGTTGTCGAGTTAGAGAGTACAAATGAGAATATCCACAAAGTATGTCAAAAAATGGAAGCACGATCACTGCAAACAATTAGCTTTGAACTTTCTCAAGCAACCTTTAGTAGTTGTTCCGGTTCCGAGTTAACCAGAAATAAAAGGACAATTTATGTTAGACAACAACACGAGTAAATTGGAAATAGGTAGCATTCTATTTCGAGTACAACATTTTGAGATAAATAGAACACTCAGCTGGACAGAAGGACGAACAGAGCGACCCCGATTTACGCTTGACACTGACATGAAAATGATAAAGCTGCGGAATCTAGATCACTAGGGTAAGCAGTCGCTCTATATCTTCTGACTGCGAAAGCGTGCTGTGCCCAGTGGGACGCTCTAAAGGTTCAAGATGATCTTCTAAGAGAATCCTAAAACACAAGAAAACGACTGATACGAGAATGCACCTGGTATGCAAATAGAGAATTTTGGAGATACTGTGTCAGATGGAAAGGATAAGTAACTGAATTACAAAAAACTGGCACCCGAGAAAACGAAGAAAATATTCGGAAATCAAGATTTACTGGTAGGTGCGGAGAATAACTTTGATGTTGTTGAAAGGAGTTGAGAAATAATATTAAACAACAAACATACTAGTTAATTAATAGTAATTTACCATAAACTCTAAATGCTACCGAATGAGGGTAATTTATCTTGGCATGTAAAAGCAAAAGGAAGGGAGACAAAACGTTTGTAGTAGTAGAACAAAGTATTTTTAATTCTCTAATTATTCAGTAAGTTACAGATAACATAAAAGTTTAAAAAGAATGTAATTGTTTTTATAAAGTGGTTCTACGTTACGTAACCGTAATAAAGAGTTGTTGTAGTAACTAAGAGTCGATTTTCTATTTATTACATAACTTCAAGCACGTTAAAAGTTTCAAAGAAAAAGAAAGTAATTGTTGTAATAACTGCTTTCCTTACGGCCAGAAGTAAAGCTTCAAAAACCAGTCTAATTACAATATGGCGTTAACTAACTGGAAAATCAAAAACGCAAAATCCAATACTCGGTAAGTGGTCTTCATAGCTTATGCACTTACCCAAAAATCATTATCCCAAAACATTTCAACTGTAATGTGATAGTCACTGATATTAAGTATAATATGCAGAATCAGATTGTCAAAAATAGAAAAAGATTGCTAATAAAATTATTTAAGTAATTAATTAACTGTAATTTAATTAATTCTTTGAATCCTTCAGTAAGTCCAAAAATTATGTTTAAAAAGCATTTGAATATTTTTAATCAGTAAATTACTATTGACGTTTATTTATAAACACAATTGTTTTAAACCTCAAGATTTTATTTTTTCAGCTACCACTTAGCACTTTAACAAAAAGGTAAGACTGATTAACGAAAAGGTGTATCGATTGCTCGTTTAAACGCTTATTAAAACTCATTCGAGCTCCTGCAAGTAAATGGTTGTTAACAGAAATATGTTTACTGTTGTACTGTCGGTAATAATGTTACTCGGAAAACTCTACCTAAATTACAAATCAATCCAGCGAAGTTTATGTCTATCAAAGTCCAGCCAAGAAAGTTTTTCCTTGCAAACTTGGTTGAAAAACGTAAAGAATTATTTCTTTGAATATTGTAATTTAAGTGGAATACATGGAGTAAAATATTTAGGAGAAAGCGGACGTTTTATTGTTGAAAGGTATCACTTAATAGTTAATTTAAATACTAATAGCGATTAATTGTGGATTAAACTTTTAGGCTTGTTTGGATGATAGTTCTAATAGTAATGGGGTATTTGTGCATTAGTTTAATTTCAAAGGCTTACAGCAAGTGGAGATCGTCGCCAGTAATCATTACTTTTGCGACAACAGAAACACCTATAAGAAAAATCCCATTTCCAGCTGTGACCATATGCCCTGAGATAAAGTCCGATCCTGATATATTTAATTATAGTGATGTTTTCTTAAGGAAACTCAATGACTCATATGTTACATCTGAAGAGTAAGTTTTTTTATTGTTGATGTGTTGATGAAAAGACGTAAACGGTGTCATTGTTTGTTCAAAGTCGCTTTTTTATCGTTATGAAACCGCAGGTATACAAAAATATATTAATAAGACCATTGCGTTAATGTAAAAGTATCTACGGAATTACATAATATACTACGCCATATAATTGTAATGCCTTCTATTAATTTATTTTTGTTTTATAAAAGTAGGGAAATGTGACTTGGTACCCAGCCTGCACACGCACGTTATTTGGCCGTCATGTTTTCTGTTAGTTACTACTTCATAATAACTTTGCTAATAACGTCTAATTGACATACAGCTGATGATAATAC
>VTPC01007542.1:10816-25914 GCA_011009095.1 Ignelater luminosus
CGACCGCCAACTTCCTTCCAACCCGGTGCAGCAGATGGATCAACGGCCGCTCTACCACCAACCCGGTGCCTGCGTAGGGGTGCGTAGGCCCGGACAACACCACCACTTATCTCAGCCTCTCCGGACGGCCCCGGGTAGCTACCGGGGCCGCGATAACCAACTTCCCTTCCCACCCAAGTCCTTGAGCCCGAGGCTCCTCAAGGCATCCAACTCACCGTTCGCGGAAATTTGCCGCCCGTCAGCTACAACGCGCGCGCCTTTTTTTTCCCGCCAACCAACCAACCAACCCTACCAATCCCTATTCCTCTCTTCCCCCCCGGCAGCTGAACCGCGGGGGTGTGATTCTGAAAGCAATCGTTTTTACCCCTTACCCCTTACCCTATTCCTCATTCCCTTCCAGTCAATACCACCAGCTCCCATTCTGCTCGGGACATTAACCACCAACACGGAAGCCGGCCGCTATATACCATCAAGACGAGCCATCCAACCAGCCAAAAGACGCGAACGAACAAGTACCATCCAACAAACAACCGCCACCAGGCTTAAGAGAGGTTAAATCCTCTAAGGAGGATGACCTGACCTCTTACTAGCACATAGCTGCTGGTTTCTCGGTGTTCTCTTATTTCACGACTTACTCCTCCTTTTTTACCATCCCCCACACCATTCAGATAATAATTTAAATAGAACAGCAGTTGAAATAAACGTACAGAGTGGGCACTCCTTATGTTAGCAAAAAGAAGATAGTGGAAATGATAAATAAAAATAACTTGAGAGTGTAAGATAGATATATACGAGGTGCAAACGAAAAGAGTAAGATAGAATCGACGATTACGATTCAGAGCACACAAAAAGAAAGAGAGAGAGAAGATGGGAATGGAGGAAGCTACAAAAAAAGTAAGAAAATGCAGAGAAGACCCCAGAAGGAAAGTAGGAACAAGGAAGGCAACAGAGTTAGTTAGAAAATGGACGTAAAAGAGATCAAGCAAGATCAGAAAGCATACCATCAAAAATTGAGAGAATTGAGAAGGGAAAACAAAATACAAAAAGAGCAAAATAAAAACATTAAAGAGAGTTCAAGATAGATATACGAGGTACAAACAAAAAGTGTAAGATAGAATTGACGATTACGATTCAGAGCATAGCAAAAGAAAAGGAGAGCGCATGGGAATGGAGGAAGCCTACAAAAAAAGTAAGAAAATGCTAAGAAGACCCCAGAAGGAAAGTACGGACAAGGAAGGCAAGATAGATGCCTCAGTATAGTTAGTTAGAGGACCAGAGATGGACGTAAAGGAGATCAGGCAAGATCAGAAAGCGTACCAACAAGAGCTGAGAGAATTGAGAAGGGAAAACGAAAGACTAAGACAGGAAAATGAAAGCATTAAAAAGAATATCAAAGATATAGAGGCAAGAATAAGGAATTTAGAGAAGAAACAGATAAAGAACAACATAGCAATATCTGGAATAAAGATAGAAACTGATAATCAAATAGATCTGAAATTGAAATGATAAGCTTTATAAGAAAGAAATATGGGCACAAAGATACAAATAAAGAAAGAAACAAAAATATGTAAAATAGACTTGAATAATGGGACGGAAAAAGAAATAATAATAAAAAATAAGAATAAGCTAAAAAGCCTACAAGAGAAAGTTTACATAAACAGCGAACTGACAACGAGAGAAAGAAGGGGAAACAAGTAAAGGTGGGCTACCATAAAGTAATGATTGATAAGCGTAAGTTATGAGGATAGCAAACTGAAAGAACATACAAAAGAAGCTACATCTTCCAGTACAAAAAACTCAAAATAGAGGAAAGAAGAAGAAGAACGAAGAAGGCCCAAGCAACGGATAAGGACACGATAAAAAAAGTTTATGTAACGCAACGAAAAAAAAGTAAATAAGAGACCTAAAACGAGCAGGATAACTAAAGTGGGTGTGTGGAACGTGAGAGGTATTAACGAGAACGAAGAAATACCAGTTCAAGAAATGAAGAAAGTGAATATACAAATACTGGGAATCTCTGGAACTAAAAAGAAGAACAGTGGCATAATGATACTAAGGGATAGCTATGTAATAGGGTGGGGTGGCTTAGACTCGAAGACACATGCGAGAGCTGTAGTGGCGGTAATAATAAATAAAGAGAGAGATATAATCGACATAAAATATATAAATGAAAGAACAATAACGTTGGAAATGGCACTTTATGGTATGTGCCCCAAATGAGAATAAAAAAACAGAAGGAAAGTTCAAATTTTATAAAGACCTACAAAACGAGATAGACAGAACAGAAAATACTACCGTAAGAATAATGGGAGACCTAAATGGAAAAGTGGGAAGGAAAAATGAGGGATTGGAGAGATGGATGGGAGGGGAAGCTGAAAAACTAGGAATGATAACAGAACTAGAATTGTTGATTACTGTAGAGAAAATAATTATATAATTGGAAACGCTAAATTCAAACAGAAGGAAGTACACAAGATAACAAGAGAAAAACCAAATTAAAAAGAGAGATCTGTAATAGACTACTTGATAGTAAATGCTACAATATGGGAGCGAAAGTGAAGAGTAGAGTAAAGTTAGATAGTGACCACTACTTGGTCCAGATTAAACTCATAACCAAAGAGAAGCAAAAAGAACCAAGCAAGAGGGGAGTAATGAAGAAACAGATCAAGACTTGCAAGCTGAGAGATTCGATAGTAAAGAAAGTTACCATAAGGAACACAATAGGACTAAATGGAGAGAAAGAGATATACATAGATATAGAAGCAAGATGGAAGAACCTCAACGAGAAAATAAAAAAAAGCAGCAAGTACGACTAAGATCGGAAATAGGAAAATGAAGAAAACAATTCCGTGGAACGAAAAAATTCAGACAGAAGTTAAGAAGGAGAAACAAGCATGGAATAAATACTTGACAAGGAAAGAGGAAAATTACGAGAAGTATAAGAATCAAAGAAAGATAGTTAAGAATCTGGTAAAAAGAGGCAAACAGTTACCAGGAAAGCTCTTTTGTAAAGTGTAATCAAATTATGAACTAAAGGATCTTAAGTTTCATGCATTAGAGCACAGAGAAAGTTGATTTTGTTATAATCATCTTCCTATTTTCCAAAGGCACTAAATGCTTGATCATATATACCAAGAAGTACAAAAATAATTTATTTGTTAATGAATTATGACACATTTAATAAAATTGTTATTTTATGATGCTTCCTGGAATAAACAAACCGAACCGCAAAAGATAAAGTTTTGCATTTAAGTGTGAGAAATAGATCGTTTGTGTCTGGGATATCTCCGTCATTTGTTTGAAACAAATTGAAAAGACTGTCGACGCGTAACGAGGCGTTGGACAGAGGTTGGAATCGGGTACTTCTCATATGTTAACCGTGAAGGCCGCGTTGCTCTGAAGCTGCTACGTACTTGGCGTGCATCTTGAGCTTTATGACTCTGCAACTCAAACACCGGAATTTACATTTTTAAAAAGTGTCCAATAACCTGCCAAAAATACGAACTTTATTTATTTATAGTTTCTTAGTTACGTCAATTCATTCAATCGAGTGTTTATGCGGTTTTATTAACGTTTGCTCTGTAGTGGAACTCGTTGAACTTCAAGGTTAAAATCGTCAACACTAAAAACTTGTATAGTTTTTATTCTTATTTACAAAACTTTTGGTCACGTTTAATCAAAAGTTGAATTCTGACTCACTAGGCATAATACGAAAGTCTTGAAGAGATTTTTCAAAATTTTAATATCCACAGCAATATAGATATATATTGCTGTGGATATTAAAATTTTCTGAAATTATGTTCCTAATGAAAATATATTTTTACTAAATTATTAATATAATCATTTTGAAGTAGTTAGAGTGATTTAAAAATGTCTTCTAGTTTAAGAGGAGAAAAACCAATAGATTGCAAAAGGAAAGAAGAGGACACGTGGATAACTCTCAATGATCATGCAAGGTTAAGTCTCTTCGTCAGAATTAAAAGCCTAATCAGGAAAGTTTCCAAGAGTGTTACAAGAGTGAATACTGGCTTGTCAGAAAGATTTAAGTATATGATAAGGAAGCTACTTAAGTAATAGTTGCAACATATTCTGAAGGAACTACCGTAAGTCCTTTGAATCAAAGTTTATTATTGGCAAGCTTGCTGTGAAAAGTACTGTTGATGATTCAAAATTGCTACTTTATGGTGTCTTCTTAAATAAACCAGTCTAACAATGGAATATTGTTGACGCGTATCGAGGTGTAAGACAGATGATAGAAACGGGCGTTTCTCAATTGTTGTGAAGACGACGACGATCAGTGTTTGCCCTCGTTGAACTTACAAACGGTCTTTTCGCTGACGTGAACATATAGATTTCAGGCATTTAAACTTTTCGATCCTGAAAAAGCGCTAAACCTGATGTTTTGAGGAAGGGGCGATTAAAATTAAATCCTCACAACTACATAAAATGAAAGAGACTGCACAGATTTACAAACAAGTTTGCACTTTCTTGGTTTTGGAGCGCTGAATGTTCATTATAAATTATTTTTGTTGCGAAATAAACTTTCTGATCGTACATTTTGGTACTTGTATAACCAATAGTAATAGCGCAGCTATGGGCAATGAAATTATTGCTTGCGCTCGTTGTAGGCTGGTTGTGCCAGTTCACGGCTGTTCCTGTAAATTCTCTGTCTCAATAGGAAGATGTATTTGAAATCTGCGCCAACCTTTTCTAGGTCACCTGCTCTCTTCGACGGGTTTTCGATGAGGAAGACAGTGAACTCAAACTTCAAAAGCTTTTTCCCAGCGCTGTTTTTGAAAGAAATTCCGACTGTGAAGCTAGGTGCTAGAGGGTAGTTACCTCTGCGCGTACTCGGCTGCTTTTGGAAAAATAGCCAACGCGCATGTGAAACAAATTCACAAGTGATTTGGCTCGCTTGTTATTGTGGTGTTTGACGAGCATGAGGGTCCACTAAAAATCAAGAATGAGTTACTGCAAACTGTCAGGACAGCCCTGGACATGGGTGTACTAAGACAGCACTACCAGTGAAAATATTTTTAACATCAAGAAGATCTAAAACCGTCCTGACAGTTTGTACAAATAATTGTTTTTTTTTCATATCACTACCGAGTGAGACACCACATCCGTTCTGTACCGGTTGGAAAGTAGAGAAAAGAGATCGGACCAGTAAAGTGTCTTTGGAATCTTTATGAATTCAGCATCTAAACAAGAGGGATATTACCATAGCGAGCGGAAAAGAAAATACGATTTGTCCGCTATACTCGAGCAATAGCAAAATAGCCTGTAGAGACCTCATTTGATCTGACCACCCTCCCATCAACAAATGCGACAATTAAATGGATATTAAGTCACTTTTGTCACTTACAGTTTTTTAGCATCTGCCTCTATATAAGTTCAATAGTGACTTGACGCCAATCCCCAATCCAGATATCTGGGACTGAACAGCCTGCTAGGTCTTATTTTTCTTGTAAGGTAAACAGTGCAAGTACGGACATTCTGGTCTATACTGTAGTATTTATGATGTGCCGAGGTGGCAGTGGCTTTATAGAAATGCAATGCCATGCTGTGTAGTCTTTCTTGTTCCATTTGAGCACTGTGTGGGCATTTTAATTACATTTCAGCGCTTGGTTGCACTTTTCCACAATTTCAGGTGTCCATACGGTCACAATACCAACATAGAAAAGCTGAGAATCTTTATATGTTGTTAAGAGGAACAAGAACACTGTGCAAAATGTAAGTTTGACGATACTTTGACTATAAATTCCATTTAGTGCTCAAAGCTTTTATCTACAACAGCAATATCGACATCCTACTAATTTCTGAAATTCACTTTACAACTAGGAGCTATAAAAATATTCCAAAGTACGATGTATATCACACAATGCACCCAAAAGACAGCTCGTGGTGCATCTGCGATTACAATTAAAAACAATATCAGATACTACGTAGCAAGTAAGTACCAAAAACATTTCTTACAAGCAACAAGCACAGTTATAGAGAGAACCAAAGGCAACATTAACTTCTCGGCCATGTGCCGTCCCTCTAAACATGTGCTCGAGGAACAAGAAGTTGAGGCTATTTTCAAAACGGTAGGAAATCACTTTACTGAAAGCAGCATTACTGGTGGGGTTCTAGGCTTATAATACCAAGAGGATGCAAGTTTTGCAAAATAAAAAATAAGAAATTAAGATGCCATACCATCACGTCGGTGTAAGATGGCATACTATATCAGCCTAGCCTAAAGTAATTGCATATGAAGTATAAAAAATCGGATTTCTTCTCGTTTGATTACAGGATGCCTGGAAACTATAAATGAACCTCAACACGGAAAAGCTGGTCACAAGAGAACATGAACCAGGTCATTGAAGCCGTTAGAGAGAACGCAATGGGTTGGCTTTTAGCATCAAAACGGTTTAACGTGCCACAAGCAACGTTACTCTATCAGCATGTTCCAGTAAATCTTAGTCGCTATAAGCCAACCTTTGACCCAGAGATAGAAAAAGAACTAGCGAATCATATTTTTGACTTTGAAGGAAGACTTTTTGGATTGAATACCACCGAAGTAAGAGAAATAGCTTATGAATTGAGCTAGGACGTTTTAGGTCAGAATTCAAGAATCAGCTCCCACCAACAATGACGCGTGCGGGATAGGTAGATTATGCCGCCGCGCCGCGCGGACCGAATCACAAGCAATACACGCTTTGCAATAACTGCGTGTGGGAGACTGGTGGGAGGCAAACACTTAAACCGTCCTAGGGTTACTTATGAACTTGCACAAAGGGCAGGATTGGATCACAGATTCGTCAAGACTAATCTAACTGTTTGGGTTTAGAAAATGCAAAACAATACCTCATTAAAAGCTCCTGGACCAACATCAGCTGCAAGCAAGCAAAGCAAAGCAAAGCAAGCAAATCAATGTTAACTCCCCGCCGAAGGCGGGAGGCCGTTCTAAAGTCCCAGGAGCTACTTTAGCCTGACTGGTAGACTTAATTTGGCAGCGACGCAGATCACGGTCATTCCACGCTCGATCCCGGCTTGTTGGTGCTTGCTGTTGAAATGGTATGTAGCAGCGTTGGGCCGAGTTGGCAGCGCGGTTGGTGATGTGGTAGCGTCCAGAGTGATGGTGGACTCGTCTGCGGCGGACACTGATGTTATCGGTGGTGACGGTGCGAAGTAAACATTTTTGCGGCAAAGCAAGAAGTATGTAGTGATGGGTCTATGGAAAAGTACAGTTCTGGTATTTGTCTTAACCACTAGGGAAAAACCACGGTAAAACCCTAGTGAGAACAGTCGGCTCTAAGATGTCCCGCGCCTCTCGTGGAACGGGGGTCGCTAGCCATGTTGCTCGGTTTATTCGCGGGGGGCTGTGAGGGAGACTCGCAGGGGGTTATGAATGAGATGGTAGTTGTAGATTAAGGGGGTGTCGAGAAGAATGTCAATCAGTTTGGTTGGGAGGTTTTCTGCACGTCTCATCATGACAGATGGTGGATGTTTGATTTTCCTTCGGAGTAGTGGTGGTTCTAAGAATGTTTGTTTTATTCCAGTGCTTGGCTCACATAGTGACCTCTCAAATTCGAGGCGCGCATCTACAAGCGAAAAAGTCTTTTGCAAATGATCCTCTCATTCTGTCGGAGTTTCCTGATTGCAAATCGGTAATCTATCACGGGTTTAATAAATGTTTTTGTACGTGTGGAGCAACGTCCTGAGGTGGCAGCCTGGAATGCCGCCGCAGTGTGGAGAGTAAGTCACTGCGCTGTTGAACAGTTGAACAGCTCATCACCTCACCTCAACGTAGAGGTGAAGATGATGCGAAGGTACTTAACCGATAGCATTTAGAGGCGCGAACCCCACAGTTCTAAGCGGATGTCGTCGGGGTCGAATCGGGCTATGTTAATATAACTGCTGTGGCAGAAAAGTATAAGATTGGTTTTCTATGGGTTTGATCTGACTCTCCATTTTCTGAGCCAAGACTTCATGTGCTCTAGTTCTCACGCCAGTATTCTCGATCCCTCGGCGGAGCTTCTAGACGTCACCCACAGGGCCGTGTCATCTACGAATTGAGAGAAGCGGACCTTAGGCCTTTCGGGGCGGGGGATGTCGTGCCAGTAGAATATGAATAGAAGGTGGCGAAGATGGACTCTCGGGAAAGCCGCAAGAGCAAGGTCATCTAATAAACCTCAAGTAATAAAGTGTCAGTGACCGATGAAAGGATTCCAGCATATAGGATTTACAATACAGACGAGTCTGAATTTAGTAGGTACTGTCCAAAAGCATCCAAAGGTATTCGCACGTAAAGGAAAAAAGCCAGTTGGCGCTGTTGCTAGTATTGAGCGTGGTGAGCATGTCACTGTGGTTGTCTGTGTTAATACCATTAAAAAAAATAGGAGGCTGAATATCTTGACGGTACACCACCAGGGGCTGTGCTATGTCACTGGCTGTATGATGGGTGAGCTTTTGTTTGAAGTGAATGCAGCATTGTGTTACCTTAACTAACAAAGTGCTGCTAATCCTTGACGGCCAGCCACAAAAATCTAGAAACATGAATTTGTCAAGGCTAGCGGCGTGGTAATGCTCTGTCTTCTGTCTTGCACTCACAGAATTCAACCGAGAGACATATCATTTTTTCGGCCACGACCACGAGGTTGCCACCTGGATGAAGAATCATCTGTAGGGCTATATCAGGTTGCTCAGACTGCTACAGTCAGAGTGGTTTTGGCAAAAGCGGAATGTTTCCGTTCAACTCGTACATTTTCCCAAAAAAAATTGTCTTTACCCAGCGAAGTCACTGAAAATGACATTGAAATGAATGACGAGCAGATGGATATTGCAAATGTTCCGGAAAACATTGCTCAGAATGTTGTAGCATTATCGTCATCTCAAAATATTTTGACAGGACATGGCGACATTCATATTTCGTCACAAGCTAGCCCTGATCAGACGTCTAGTTTGGAAGGATATAGTGACATTCAAACTCTGTCTGAGTAGACACTTTTTGAAAGCGAGACATCCTCTGCCACGAAGGGGTTGCTACAGGACATCACCACTACTAAAAGCTGTCTCTGCGAGGAAGGCTCGGGCAACAAGGAAAGTCGCATTTGCAGATTAGGACGAGCAGTCTTTTTATGAACGACGTTAAAGCTCAAGTACAACTGAAAAAAGAGAAGGATAATCGCAAGTCCCTACGATCTCGAAAGCAGACAAAGCGTGCCATATCTAACGAAAAAGAGCTCGAGGATCCTTACACATAGATCATTGAAGATGAAACTGACCCTGCCTGCATTTACTGTAATAGTAAACTCTAGTTTTTGAAAGACAGTAAATTTGTAGACACAGAAATTTAATAACATTAACGTCTTAGTTAAGTTAACGAAAATAATTAATATTTCAAAACTAAACCTACTAGATTTTGATATCATTGAATACTCTTATTTAAAAATGATTTCCAATAAATACCTACTATTTGTTTAAGATACAGCAGACAATAAATAATCTGTCTATCTAATCTTTACTTGACGTTATTATTCTTGCTCGCTTTATATTTTGAATATTTACATCAGAAATAAATTTGAAAGGGTAAACACGTTGATGCCAGAAAAGGCATCTCGTTATATTTAATTAGACGCATTTAATTAATATAATTATAAAAACCAAACATACTTACACATGTATAAATAGCATCAAATAAAAAGTTAACATTATAATATATAATCTCACATTAAAAACAAAATTGTTTACTTAAAAGCCCCTTTTTTCCCTCTAGATGATTTGACACCAACACAAGAAACAAAGCAAAAGAGATTTCGAGCAAGTATTTAATTAAATACACCGCCGCTTTATTAGTGTAAATAAAATGCAAAAACGAAAGGACGAAGAACAACAGAAATGGTGGAGGCGACACAAACGCGAAGCGCAGCTCCCGAAAATTGGGATAAAACAGGGGAAGGTTATTAATAATTTAAAAATTAACGTGAATACATACATATATACACTATATACACGCAGATTGGTGGGGTTTAAAAAATACAACACAAAAAAAACTTCGCAGTATGGAAATGGAAACAAAGCACAGGTGTAGATTTCTAAATGCCGAATATTAAAAGGGGAAAAATGAATACAATGCTTTCCTCCTAGCATTGAAATGGGAGGTTTTGTTGTGTTTTTTTTTTGTTTACTTTACGTTTTGTTTTACCACCAAAAGAAAAGCCGCGCACTCATTTCTTGTTTAATAGAAGGGATTTCTCTTTTAAAATCATCTCCCTCAGTCTTTAAAGGAATCAAGAATTTAAAGTAGGAGAAGAAAAAATTTACAGGCGTCTGGAGGATGTTTTCTAATTAAAAAGTGTCTGCTTAATAAGAATTTTTAAAATTAAATTTAGCTGATCTAAAAAGCTGTAAATTCAAGTTAATTGCGTATTAGAGAAAATTAAATTAAAACCTTGTCTATTCTTCAAAGATCGAGATATCAAAAATTGTAAAATTCTCTTTTTTAAATAAACACATTTTAGAATGTGCAGGCTAAATTTAAATAACATGCTGGTAAAGTGGCAGTAAAATCAACAAAGATAACAAGCAGAAGCAGTAATAAACGATTTTAAAAGAGGTAAAGATACAATCAAATGGCAACACTAAGGAAATATAAAAAGGGGGGTATAAGGAATAAAATAATAGATTAAACGCGTGTCTTTCGCAAATAAATCAAATTTGATAAAAATGGTACAAGATAAGCTACCCCAATAAAGAAGAAATATAGGTTGACGGCCTTATTGGTAATGAACAGGCATAAACAGTTGTATTTAAGAATTTATTTATGTGCAGCAGATTTTCCAATTTTCTTATCTAATTTGAAAGATAATTTTAATACGTAAACTGCGTTTGGATTGTTCTGCCAATGCCAATGCCAATGCCAATGCCAATGCATTTGTGTTTTCTAACCAACTTCCAGTATCCCCCAAAACATAACTTTTGAATCATTCCTATAGTATTTGCCCTATCAATACAAAGATTTCAAAGTCCAATTTACCATTCAGAAAGGAGAGGAAAGAAAGGAAGAAAAGTTTAGTTTTAGCTTCCAGTAGAGAGGAGGAGATTTTTCTTATCTACACCAACTATCCAACTGCAATATGTGCCTGTTTTGCAGGCCATCTTTGTCGTTGTTGAAGTTTCGCTTTGTAGACTTTCGACCATCAACTCCAGAAGTGCTAATGTAACATTTGAATATGGTGCTACCTAGAGAGTCTATTTTCAGGAACATGACGAATGTCGGGATCTGGTAGTGAAGTTAGCCGTTTTCCAATCAAAAAATGTGAAGCATTTAGGTCCATTTAGCAGCCCATTTAGCTTGATCCCATCTCACATTCCTTTTCTTAAGGTGGTAATTTTTTCATTGCAGATTCTATCTCTTCTGAAAAATCTCATTTCTGCGGCGTTCACTTTATTTTTTATTTAATTGCTCATCATCCAGCTTTCACATCAATATGTTAAAATTGGCCTTGCTATTACTATATACAGGGTGAGTTTTTCCGATGTTTAGTACGGAGATCTCGGAAACTAGCGGAGATAGAGAGACGATTCAATTGGTAAAAAATTACAGCTTTACGAGCTCAATTTAATAAGCTTTTTGTTTTTTGGAAAAAATGCATGGCTAACTAGATGTCTCCCAAAAATAATTTTTTTGTTATTTCGTTTGGTGCCTATAGCTCTGTTATTATTGACTTCAGAAAAAATGTGTAAAGGAAGAAGTTGTAGGTAATTATGTGCTTAATAATACAGTCTAACCGAAGTTTTTATTTAAGCTATAATTTTTGAGTTATGACACAAGCTTATGTTTTTTCTAATGGAAACCATGGTTGGCCATGGCTTTATAAAAAAAGGCCCTTTTTCAAAGATTCTAACGATATACCACTTGACATAGTTATTTTTATAAATAAATAAATTATGGCCTATTTTTTTCTTTTCATTTTTGAATTGTTCAAGTAGTACGCTATGGAAACAATTGATAAATGCGCGCATCGCGTTTAATAATAAAATTCAAGTTAGTTATTAAGATTTTTATTTTAATTTCGAAATTATAAACATAATTATTCTAAATAAAAATAATTTTTGAGAAACCAATAAACAGAGAATGACAAACGATAATTTAAGAAATATTTTTATTTAAAATTGTAACTCCAACGGAATAAACATTTCACACCAAAATAATTATGTTTATAATTTCGAAATTAAAAGAAAAATTTTAATAACTATCTTAAATTTTATTATTAAACGCGATGCACATCTATCAATTGTTTCCATAGCGTACTACTTGAACAGTTCGAAAATGAAAATAAAAAAAGGCTATAATTTTATTTATTTATAAAACTATGTCAAGTGGTATATCGTTAGAATCGTTGAAAAGAGCCTTTTTTATAAAGTCATGGCCGACTATGGTTTCCATTAGAAAAAACGCAAGCTTGTGTCATAACTCAAAAATTATAGCTTAAATAAATAATTCGGTTAGACTGTATTATTAAGCACATAATTACCTACAACTTTTTCCTTTACACATTTTTTCTAAAGTCAATAATACTAGAGCTATAGACACTGAACACAATAACAAATAAACTATTTTTACGAGATATCTAGTTAGCCATGCATTTTTTCTAAAACACAAGAAGCTCATTAAATTAAGCTCGTAAAACTACAATTCTTTCCCCATTTAATCGTCTCTCCATCTCTGCTAGTTTTCGAGATCCCCATACTAAACATCGGAAAAAACTCACCCTGTATATGTTTTTTTTTATTCTTCCTGGGATTTCCTTTTTGCCATAAATGTTGATCTTATTGCCTTCTTCAATTTCGTTGGTTTGATTAATTATAGTCCCTAGGTATTTATATGTTTCGACTTGTTCCAATTTTGTTCCGTTAGGGCTTATTTAATGGTCTCTTCTGTGCTTCGCTATAATCATGGTTATTGTCTTGTTTACATTCAACTTCATTTCTTTCAAGGAAGGTGCCCCGTCAGTAGAGGGTGTAAAAAGAGCTTGTTCAGGTGGTGGCTCTTGATCTTGCTGCGTCACATCTTTTGGCTCATTTCCAAAAACAGCAAGTGTATACAAGTCGCGGTCATTCAAGTCAGCAGTATCTGTTCTTTCCTCTAGCTCTGTGACAGAAGACGGTAAAAAATCTTCTTCTGCAAATATATTTTCATCAAGTAGGAAAATTCCTGTCCTTCTGAACCCATCAACAGCCTTTTTCAGCATTAGATAAAAATTCTGTCAATACCTGGAAAAGGTGTGATGTCCAATTGTCGCAGAGATCATCATAATAGGCTTTAAGTGGCCTAAAAAATTTTTGGTCGCAAAGTTGATCACGGTGGCCGCTGTATAGAGGTATGCCTAGCAACTGAATATTTTTTCTTACGAATATTACTGCCTGAAGAGTCGTGTGGGATATGTGATTATCTAGAAATGGTAAAACGGGGTTCTCTGCACACTTGTGAAAGTGCTTACTGTTCATATAACCAAAATTTGTTGCTTCTAATACACAGGCTATTGTACCATCTCTTATAAGAAGTTCATTTTTCGGCTTCCGTGAGAATATAAAAAAAGGCGGCACGTAGCGTCCCGAAGCATTTATGCAGCAGGCTACAATGAACGTTTTGCTGTGTTTGGTAGAAACGTTCTTTGGAACCTCCTTTTCACTCTTTAGAGCGGTGTGTTTAGGCAATTTGTTAGAAACGGTTTGGAAGTCACTCTTATCCATATTATAAATTCGATGTGGACTGAACTCATATTTCACCAGTACTTCTTTAAAGTTTTTAAAATATTCGGTCAGTGTCTTCTTCGGAGTTCGGAGTGACAGATGATGTCTCTCCATGAACTCTCGCGTCCAATATATACCAGCTAATTGGGTGGCGTTGTTAAACCCATTTCGTTCGGCAAGGTTATACGCAAGAAAGGGGAACGATTTTAATGTTAGTCTCGCGTCTAAAGCTTTACAATGCTGTACTGTTTGCTGTTTCATTTCTACTGCAAATATGCGTTTGCGCTCAAGTGAATTAACTCCTCGCCCTACCTTTAACATTTTCCGTATAGTAGACTCATCGTATTCTAACTGTGCGGTTGCTGCTCTTATAGACAATCAACTTGCCAACAGGAATCTGACCTTCTCGAGCATCTTTTCAGTTAAGGGTTTTACGTTTTGCTTTTGTTTATAATTTCTGGAAGAAGAGGCAAGGAATATGGAATTCCTTTAAATGCAAGGATTTGTATGCATTCGCCCATTTCTTATGTACAATAAACTTTGTTTTCTAAGAAACGATTTCTGATGCTGATTTGCAGTTTCAAAAAATCGACTACATCATTTTATCAAAGAAAACTCCTAAGATCAATTCTGCTCTTAAATGGAACTTGGCTTAATCTACCACAACTTTATGTTGAGTACAAAAGAGATACATCTGATGCCCAAAGGGAAAAACACTGACAGAAACCAGATTTGCTTTTTCTGTCTTTCCAGACAAGCTTTTCGGTGAATCTACTTGAACTGCCTGTCTCTTGAATGTAAACAGTTACT
Source organism: Ignelater luminosus (assembly GCA_011009095.1). Lineage (NCBI taxonomy): Eukaryota > Metazoa > Arthropoda > Insecta > Coleoptera > Elateridae > Ignelater > Ignelater luminosus. Next base: position 25,367 of record VTPC01007542.1, read on the forward strand.
TAAATGCTGACGCAATGCATGACATTACTTCAATAATTTGAACAACATTTGGACCAGAGCCATGATAATAAATTCAAAACTGTTCTACAAGCTGGCTACGCCGAATTTCTTATGTTTAATACAACAATTAAAAGAATAAGCAACATCTTTAAGTGGTTGAGGTATTTGATACTACAGATGAGATATGACAAAACAAAGCAGACCGAAAAGCTGGCGAGGACTTCAGCAACATGTGGCTTAGATTTGAAATGTACAGCTTTTTTCAAAAAAATTGAGAATATATTAGGTCGGTAAACGTACGTTGGGTTGCCTAAAAACTCATTAAAGGTTAGCGCGTGACAAACGATAAAACTTGCATTTCTTTGAGGAAATAACTACTTTCATAAACATACCCCGGTAAGGTGCGCATCGTGGACTAGTGGAAATGAAGCAAGGTGCAGTTCGTTTGAACCAGTTTATACACTTTTTGTTCCCAAATCGAACCCCGTTTTTTTTAATTTAATTTTTTTTAAATAAATTTTTTATTTTGATTTTAATTCTTCTGTTAA